>OZ030017.1:38142918-38415418 GCA_964023405.1 Apodemus agrarius
GAAACCCATTAATCCTTTCCACTTTAATTAAGCCTTGGAAGGGAGGGCAGCCAAGAGGGCAGAATGCAATCAGCCGAAAACACAGAGCCACCGGGCCTCCGACTCCGCACCTCTCGGGTCTTCCTCATCCTTAAATCTTTCACAAAGCAGTGACTAAACCTGTGGCTCTTGTCTCTGCTGATCAAGCGTGTCTGAGGCGCCTTCCTCTTCAGCCAAATGACATGAAAAGGGTTCATCTGCCGACCGTTCTCATTTAATCCTTCCACTCAGTCTGACTTTAGGAGGACACCTGCCCCGTTCCCGCTCAGCCAGGAGAGAACTCGCTGCCCACCGCACTCAGATTCTCCTACAAGCTCAATTCCTGGCAGCCACTGCCCTCCAAGAATCAGGAAGGCACAGTGGAGCTAAGATGGCTTTAACTAACGCCTACCACATTGCCAGTTGCTGTGCTAAGAGATGGCCGGGTAAACAAACATTCAACATGGCTCCCTGACCAGCCAGAGGCATTTGCAAGCGTGTGACCAGAAATATAGACAAAGTACTATGGGGATTCAGAAAATATTGTTTCCAGTCGGAAAGCTGGCTGGCTTCTCAGAGAAGGTGGTGTGCTCCAAGCTGAAACTTGAGAGTTAGGTCTGGCCAAGAAAAACTGCTGATTGGGTGAGGAAAAAATGTAATCAAGGCAGGAAAGGTAGCCCAGGTGGTGACACCTCGCAAGAAACAGCCGGTAGTTTGCTGGTTCGGGCCCTGTGCCGGATAGTTTTATGTCCACTTGACGCAAACTAAAGTCATCTGAAAAGAGGGAACCTCAATTACGATAATTGATCCAGCTGTAGGCAAGCCAGTAGGCATTTTCTTAATTAGTGACCTATTGGGAAGAGCCCAGCCCATTGTGGGTGGGGCCATCCCTGGGCTGGTGGGCCTGGGTTCTATAAGAAAGCATGCTGAGCAAGCCAGGAGGAGCAAGCCCGTGAGCAGCACCCCTCCATGGCCTCCGCATCAGCCCCGCCTCCAGGTTCCTGCCCTGCCCGAGTTCCTGCCCTCACCGCTTTTGACGATGAACTGCTCTATGGAACTGAGAGTGAAATAACTCTTTTCTTCTCGTGTTGCTTTGATCGTGATATTTCCTGGTAGCAATAGTAACCCTGACCGAGATGGCGGTAATAAGGAAGAGTCAATGGAACACTTAGCAGCTACAGTAGGGGCTGGAGGAGCGCAGGCTGCAGAGAGAAAACCAGGCGAAGGGGACTCAGCCCAGCAGTAGCTGGTACAGGTTACGCTGGCTTTATCCTTTGGACGACAGAATGAAGGAAATTTCCCAGGAATGACATCTACTTTTGGTAAGGAACAAGACTATATCTGTCTCTTGGCCATAGACAGTCCAAGTTAGACTTTGGGTTTTACAGAATTGCTCTTTCTAATCACAGAAAGGCGAATCACACCTGCACTCTGAGAGACTCTGTTTAAATTTCAGCTCCAGCACTCACAAGCTCTGTCACCAGCTCCATAAATCTCTGAGTCTCACTTCCCATATGGAAGATGATTTTAATGATAATTCTCCCGGCTGGGTACGGTGGCACGTGCCTGTTAATCACTAGCATTCGGAAGACGGGCAGAGGCAGAGGCAGGAGGATCACCACTGGTCTGAAGTCAGACTGGTCTGCCTATCAAGGGGTCTGTGAGCCGTCCCAGCACCTGCTCCATTCATCCGTAGACAGGGGAAGAAGCTACAACCGCGTGTGTGGCTCGTGGGTTTCTCCAACCAGGACAAGGCTAACAGGAAGCCCGGCATGACCCTCGTAAACCACGGGCCGCTCTCAGCCCTGGCCTGGACCACTAAGGAGTTCCACATGAGCAGGTCTGTCCTGGCAGCCGAGGCTGGCTGTGAGGTGGATTCTTTCTGCTACCTAGTCAACCACAGCAAAGTGATTCCCAGGAAAGCCTTGGTCAACCGGCGGCGGCGGCGGTGAACACCAGAGGCTCAGGAAACACACAGGCCTGTGGGCTTTCCAGGAACTGAAATCTTGGCCGAGCCCAGAAAACCAAAGACCTGAGAGGTAAGTGAGTCTGCTGATAATACCAGTCCTGACCCAGAAGACTAGGCTGCTTCTAGAATCTAGAGGCGACATTCTAGACCAGTGGTTGAGAACCAACTGTTTCACAGGGGCTGTGTAAGACCATCAGAAAACACAGATATCTATATTACAGTTCATAACAGTAGCAAAATTACAGTTATGAAGTAGCAATGAAAATAATTTTATGTTTGGAGGGTCACCACAACATGAGGAACTGTATTAAAGGCTCACAGCATTCGGAAGGTGGAGAACCCCTGATCTAGATGAACAAGGCATCTGAGTTCATTCATCACAAAACACTCTCCTGCTGGAGTTGGGGACAACACCCTACACCACTGTTAGCAAGAGCAGCTTCTGGGTTTATAAGACTTCATGAGTAAGAAAGTTTAACTGCTATTTAGAGTCTGAGGAAACAGGATTTGCAATGTGTGTGTGCAATTTGAATAAGAAACAGAGTCGGGGACTATTCCCCATTACCTTTCTCCTGTCTCTTTACCTTCATCCAATAACTGAGATGGGAGGGGCAGGCCAAGGGCCCTGGGCCAGCATCAGTGTGAGGAAGGAGACAGCCTTCTAAAATCCTCCCAAGCAGCTGGCTTCACTGCTGCCCTAAAGGTGACTCCTCCGGTTGCCTCTGTATGTTAAGGAGCCATTTCTAGTCCAGCTGACAAGGTAGAAAGCAGCTCTGTCCCGGGAACAACAGGGGCAGCTGGCGGCTGAGGCTTCTGTCTGCCGCGTTGACACCTAGGGGCGGGTGCACACTGCGGGGGGGGTTGGTGCCTCCCTCCAGAACAGACCGGACCACTGGCCAGAGCTCCTGCCACATGGGGGGTGGGGGGGAGGCTTCAGGTTTCAGCGCTAGGGAGAAGGACAGCCTCTTCAGTCCCTGTCCTTGTCAGCAGATTTCTCTCAGCAGCCAGTCACATGACCTCCCCACAGGCTTTCCTGCAGCTCTTTCTGACCTCTGATTTGTGATGTGACTGCCACTGACCTTGAGACAGCAAACCCGCCACTCCTCGTCGTCACTAAGTCATTTTCTCCATCTTGATTTTGAACCTGCTCTCTCCAACCTTGGCTGATCTCTTCTCCTCTACATCCCTCTCACAATCCTCTATGGTCAAAGCGCTTGCAGTGCCAGCCTGAAGACCTGGGTTCAAGCCCTGGCACCCACGTAAAAAAAAAAGCTGACTGCGGCAGTGCACGTGTGTAATTCTAAGACAGGAAAACAGAGGCTGGTAATCTCTGGGTTTCCCTGGCCAGGCAGCTGAGCCTAATGAGTGAACCCCAGTGGGAAAGCCTATCTCAAAATCAAGGCGGAGTCAGGCAGTGGTGGCGCACGCCTGTAATCCCAGCACTTAGGAGGCAGAGGCAGGCAGATTTCTGAGTTCGAGGCCAGCCTGGTCTACAGAGTGAGTTCCAGGACAGCCAGGGCTATACAGAGAAACCCTGTCTCGAAAAACCAAAATAAATAAATAAATAAATAAATAAATAAATAAATAAAAAATCAAGGACGGATAGATCCTGAGAAATGACTCTTGAGATTGAACTCTGGTCTCCACATACATGGATAACCCCCTCCCCCATGAGTGTGCACATGCGTTTGCACTTGTGTGTATGTGTGTGTGTGGCTTTTGGGGGTTGTGGGGAAAGGTAGTAGTTTTGTGTTTTGTTTTTGAGACAGAGCCTCGCAATGTAGCCCCGCCTAGCCTGGAGCTTGCCAGGAAGATCATACCTCCCTCTGCTATGAGCGAGCTGGGATCAGGTCCCACAACCACACCTAACTCCCAATTATTAGTTATACCTGGCAGAATCCTTTGACTCTTACCAGTCAACCTTCCTCTAAATATTTGTGCACATAGCTAATGGGATAACGTTTTATTCCAAATTCTAACTCACACCTCTAAGTATGGTCAGAGTCTAAACCACCCAGTAGCAGTAAAAGTGTAAACATCAGGGACTCGGGGTCATCACTGGAGAAATGACAAATACCACAGTCCTTTTAGAACATGGCTCAGAGTTCTCGCAAAACTAAATGTACTTGTACAAAGGACCCATCAGGCATGCTCCTGAGATTTGCCCAAATGAACTAAAAACTTTTATAGATCTCCCCCCCCCCAAATCTGACAAAGGACATTTATAGCCATTTGTACAGATTTATGGAGAACTGTCAAAACTTAGAAGCAGCCACCACGCCCTTTAGATAATAAGTAAACACCCACACCATGAGATATTATCCAGTGCTGAATAGAAATGAACCATCCAGCCTCGAAACGGCATGTGTGGTGGTTTAAATGGGAATGGCCCCCGCAGGCCCCCACAGGCCCCCGCAGGCCCCCACAGGCCCCCGCAGGCTCATATATTTGGATGCTCCTTTCCCAAGTTGGTGGACCTGTTTGGGAAGGATTGGGAGGTGTGGACTTGTTGGCGGAGGCGCATCACTGGGAGTAGCTTTGAGGTTTCAAAAGCCCCACAATTAGTTCCCTCTGCCTCGTGCTTACGGATTGAGATGGGAGTTCTCATGTACTGCTCCAGCGCCACGGCACCCTCCCTGCCTGTTGTCACGCTTTCCAACGTCGTAGTTGTGAACTCTAGCCCTCTGGAACCGTAAGCCCTAAAGCTTACGTAAAGCCCTTATTGTACAGGTCATTGTATCCTGTCACGGCAATAGAAAAGTAGCTAAGATAACCTGGAAGAAACTTACAGGGCTATTTCTAAGAGAGAGGATCCAACCTGAAAAGGCTACATACTGCAGGATGCAGCTGTGTGTACCATTCTAGGAAAAGCAAAATGATTAGCAGAGTTCAAAAAGATCAGGGGAAGGGGCCAGTAAGGGGACCTTTCTGAAGAGCATTTTTTAGGGCACAGAAATCATTTTGTATGATACACATAATATCAAACATTTGTCTTAATCCAAGAACTCACCTCTGTGTGCACTATGGACTCTGGGAGACAAGGATGCCCTTGTCTGGGCACCACTGTGGTTGAGAGTTGTGGGATTGGTCATGAGCATATGCGGGTAGGGGCATTTATAGCCACTCTCCTATTCTGCTTAATTTTATTATGAACCTAAAACTCTTCTCAATTGTTGGGGAATCTTTATCTGTTCTGTTTGTTCTGTTAAGATAGAGTTTCAGTGCATACCTCTAGCTAGTCTGGAACCCTGTACATAGACCAAGCTGGCTTTGAACTTGCAGCAACTCTGCCTCTGTATGCTGGGACTACAGATGTGTGCTACCCCACAGACGCTCCTAAAACTCTTCTACAATATAGTCCATACCAGGCCTGGAGGCACATGACTATAATCTCCCCACTCAGGAGGTTTAGGTAGAAGGAGCAGACATTCACAGCCAGCCTGGGCTACATAGAGAGGTGGAAAAAAAGAGGGAGGGAAAGGAAATCTATTAAAAATGTCATGTATTTAGTAAATCTAATTTTCACAAATATGTAACATTTATTGCTAATTAAACACCTCCAAGCGTTTAATTAAATTTATAAATAGCCGTTTCATTTAAAGAGTTGAAATATATTAAACACATAAACAAAAATACCGTGATTCACCCCAAGCTGTTTAATACCCTTGTGCCAAAACCGACCATAAAACTCCTGTATAGATTTCACTCTTTCTTATCCTAAATTCCACACCTTCCCAGGGTGCCAGTTTTAACACCTTCCTAGGATTTCAGTGACTTTCCCCAAATACTATTTTTTGCCTTCTTCGGGATTTTTAACAACCTTACCAGACCATAAGAAGAAAAAAGGGCCAGTCTGATCTGTCAGGGCTGCACAAGTCTGGGACTCTGGGCTGCTGGTTTTGGGTCAGGATATGAAGCTGGGCTGCAGAGGCCAGGGCTAGTCCATCTGGGGACACTTCCTGTATGCAAGTAAACGACTTAACACCCCTGCCTTTAAGGAAGGTGTTGGTAGCCCTGACCATCCCCCCAGGAAAGGAGGTTAGGAGCATCTGGTTTGGCCACCAGCTCACACCCATTGCTCCACATTCAGGATGGACTTGGGGGCTGTTAGCGTAAATTACAGTGGAGCGTCTCCTTCCTGGGGTTGAATCATGATTTACAGAGCTACTGTGAACTCTAATTGACTAAGGGCACCCATTTGGTTCACTTGTAGGACCCTGGGAATACATGAAGACCTTTCTTTAGTCAGTCAGCAAACTCCCAAGGTTAAGATTCAAGATTCCTTCATCTGTTTTCTCTTGCTTGCAGACAGAAATAAGCATCTATCCATTAAAAAAAGGTGTATATTAGAAAAAGAAAATGCTGTTTCTATGAAATGCCCCATGTACCAAAGTCAGAACAAATTAATACACCCCATTATATCCACACTCCTTCTAACCAGGCCCCATTTCTCTGTATAGAGTTTGGGTGTTTTAATGAATCTGCCACCTTTTTATGGCTCGACCTGTTCAACTGTTGAAGTTTGACACGGGATCTCTTGTTGGCTCCTCTGTCCTGCAAGACTGGCCCTGACATTCTCATAGAAAGAAAGAGAGGGGGAGGGGGAGGGGGAAAGAGAGGGGGAGGGGGAGGGGGAGGGGGAGAGGGAGAGGGAGAGGGAGAGGGAAGCGGGAAGGGGGAAAGGGACAGAGATGGAGGAAAGGTGAGGGGGAGAGAAAGAAAAGAAAGAAGCGAAGCTTTATGTATTTTATTTGTTCCTACTAGTGTATGTGCACTTGCCTGCATGTGTTTATGTGCATTGTGTGTATGAAGTCTGAAGAGGGCATTAGATCCCCCGGAACTGGAGTAACAGATGGTGGTGAGCCGCTCTGCGGGCGGTGCTGGGATAGAACCTGGGTTCTCTGCATAAGCAACAGGTGCTCTTAACCACTCAGCCATCTCTCCGGTCCCACAGCCCCTGGCATCCTAGAAAGCATGTGGACAGTCAGTAAGAACACATTCAGGTTCATCCTGTCTTCTCCCTGACCGTGACACATACAGTCAGCCATCCTACAAGGAGTCTTTCTGGGAGCTGGGAGATGGCTCAGTGGCAGAGTGCTTGCTCTACCTGAGCACCTGAGTTCAGACCCCAGCTCCCGGGTAAAATGTGGCATGCAAGTGTGACCCCAGCACTAGGATGAGGAGGTGTGGAAAAACAGGCAGACCTTGAAGGTTCCCTGGCCAGCCAGGCTAACTGAAGCAGCAAGCTCCAGGCTCAATGAGATGTCTTGTCTGAAAAAGTAAGATCGCAGAGTAATAGAGCAAGACACCCAACATCTCCCTCTACCTTCATGCATGCACACATGGGCACACATGTGTATACACACAAATACATACATGTGCATATACTACACACCCCGTAAAAACCAAAGTTGAACATTCTGAATATGGGGTGGTACTGTGTGCACATTGGAGCATGTGGAGATGGAGACTGCTTGGCTGGTGACAGAGACAAAAGGCTATTTGTCAAGGTCATGGCTCATAATCTTATCAATGAACACACTGTAGCTTCTATCTGCTTTTCTTACCCATGAGCCTTCGGTGACCTCGGGTGCTTTGTCTACACTGGCCGATGCAGTCCACCACACACATTGCCTCTTTTTTCCTCATCCTTTGTTGCGGGGAAAGGAACTCCCCAAGCCCACTTCCCAACCAGAGTACCACCACCTCTCAGAAGGACACGCCCAGCAAAGCTTCGATTTCCAATGGTTCCCTGCAGCACACTCTGAGAGGAGGGAACGGCAATGGTCCATCTTGTTTTTAGAAAGAGTCTCCTGGTGGGACAGCCCAGAGGATGGGCAGCGTGTATGCAGAAAGATCGTGGAAGTTCTTTGTAAGAGTCCTGAACAGGGCTGGAGAGATGGCTCAGCGGTTAAGAGCACTGACTGCTCTTCCAGAGGTCCTGAGTTCAATTCCCAGCAACCGCATGGTGGCTCACAACCACCTGTAATGGGATCCAGTGCCCTCTTCTGGTGTGTCTGGAGACATTGGCAGTGTACTTACATACATGAAATAAATAAATAAATCTTAAAAGAAAAAAAAAAAAAGACTCCTGAACAATAGCATTGAACTCTGGAAGCAGCGGCAGAATCAGAGAGGAGGACTAGCTCTAGGGAGCACTCCACATTTGGATTCCTGAGCCTCAGCAGCCCGGTTCTGTCCTCCTGGTGTGTAATGGTACTGGAAATTCTGATGGGCCTGGGGCTTGGGGAAAGTTTGTGTTTGACCTGTTGAGTGTGAGGTGTTTCCTTTCAGATGGAAACATCTAGAGCCTGTTGTCCGCATCAGTTAGCGTCTCTAACATGAACCACAGGCAGAGGGCCTCTTCCCAAGCTGGGCAGGTGGCGTGGGCTGCCGGCTGCCAGAGGACGCTCTCCAGAGGCTTCCAAGGCTCGGGCTGCTGGCTCAGACCACTTGGGAAGACTTGGAGACTCTTCTGTTTTCCTAATTCTCATTTTGTCTGAGCCATCGCCAGGTTTCCCTGATGTTTTTACTTAACACCAGAATTCCAACCAAAATTAGACTGGGCCCCCAGAGTAGGGGCTGACCACTTGTCCCCGTTGCCAGCCCGAGAGAGCGGGGAGAGGTGGTAGATACCTGGAGCCAAGCCTCCAGAGGCTCTTGAGAAAGTCCTAGCCATCCCAGAAGATCGTCTCTACCCCTTCCCCCAGCTTTTTCTCTGGTAGACTCGAGTCTTCGGACAAACAGCAGAGGCCAGCAAAAGAGGAAGGTTCCCAAAGAAAGCTGTCTGTCCTGCCTTGCAACGGTCCCCTAAGCGTCTGAGGGGTGGAGTCTGGCCTGATCGTCACTGCCACTAGGAGCCAACCTCACCTCAGACAGTGACCAGCGCCACAGAGGTCCCTGCTGTGGTCCTTCTGGAGCAGCTGCAAAGGTCCGTTCTCTTCTGGGGTGACACACTTGCGTCAGACAGCGAGGCTGTCTGTTTTCACTCAGCATCTGGACACAGCAGCTTGGGTCTTGTTTGTTTACCTAATTTAGTGTTAGGTTATTTTTCTTCCTCCTCTCTTGATTGCAAGTTAAGTGCCAAGTGCAATCAGCCCCTTCCACAACACTGCCGTTCCCTGTGCCGAGCCAAAGTCAGCCTGGAGAAAAGATCACTCCCCCAGGCTCAGGCTATGCCAAAGGCCCTCTCGGAGGCCTTATTCCTCATGGTTGTGTACTGTGGACCCCGCCCACTGCGTCTGGACTCCTGACACTGTCCCGTCTCATATGCGGCTTGAGTTAACACCATCTCTGTCTGGGTGTACTTCCCTGTCGCTATACCAACTGGCATCCCACCCAAATCTCAAAGCTGAGGTGGGCTGCCATGGTTTCTAGCCCACAGCGATGGGGTACTTCTCATCAATTCTCAAGACAAAAGGAAAATGTGACTCAGGCCCTGCCTTCCAAAATCTGCTTGCACAAATGGAGCCAGAAGATGGTGCATTAAAAAGACAATTGCCTCACCATGAAGACATGATAGGGATAGGACACATTTACTTCCATCGGAACTTTACATAATATGATGTTGAGGGTGGGTCTGGACTGCTTATATGTATATGAGAATTTAATTCTGTACCCTAAGATCTGGTTGCTCCCTAGACAAATTCCCAGCCTTTGTTGTGCAAACCTTACTCTCCAGTTTAAAACCATTGGTTAAATAAAACTGGCAACAACCAATCACCAGGGAGGACTAGAAATGAAGTTTGGGTTACTGGGCTCAGAGTCATGGGTAGGGACCATGAGAAGAAGGAGAAAGGAGAGGGGCAGAGAGGAAGAGGAAGAGGAGGAGGAAGAGGAGGAGAAGAAGAAGAGGAAGAGGAGGAAGAGGAGGAGGAAACGAAGAGAAGAGGAGGTCTTCATTAGTCGTGATGGACCAGCACTACATGCCTGAGGAAAATGCCTCCCCAGGACACCAGACTGCTGGAGTAAAAATAACCCAGGAAAAAATCAAACAGCAAGTATTTGGGGAGCACATTTGAGGAAGTAGCCAGTCTAGGGTTAGAGAATTAGATTAGAGGCAATCCTCCAGTAATTGCACAGACCTAATAAATAAATCATAGTTTGAGTCTCATTTACTTGAAGCTGGACAAGAATAAGCATAACTCATATTAATTTACACATGGACACGTTTATGTTCAGAGATTCACATAAGGAATTCACATGAGGATACTTCATGCTACCCATACAACCTTTATGTACAATCTTATGTATGAAAATAAAAAGAGAACTTTGGGAGGGGAAAGAGTCCTCCTAAGTACGTGAAGGAAGTCCTCCAATGTCTTTCAGCCCAGGCTGGGGTATGTGTCCAAGTTGACCCCAGTGTGCTAACTGCTTCCTTGGGTTTCCCAGAAATGAGACTTTTGCTGTGTTGTCTCCCTCATTAAGTCAGGGTGGCGAGAGCCTTGCTTGTCACCTTGAATAGGCTCCTCATACTTTTTCTGGAAAGGACACAGGTTGGTGTAGCTCCCTGACTATGTGATGTATGGGTCCCAGGATGTCAAAGATTGGGGCTTTGTCTGTAGCTTTTCTAGGAGGGATCATGGAGCCTCCTGTCAGCACTCAGCTCCAGGAAAGGAGGGATAGTGACGTGTCTTAAGGAGATGGGAGGCATTGAATGTCAGGAATCCTGCAGGAAGGCTGAGACAAGGACAATGGTAGGACTGCCTGGTGTTCAGGAGCACATCACTGAGAGCACGGAGCTCTGAAGCCTCATGAGGCACAGTAAGGAGACGCCTTACCATCCAATGTCCCAGGTCCCTTCTTGAGTTCCAAGGAGCCAGAGGCAGTGAACAAATTTGCAGGGAGTGTGTGGTGCTTTGAATATGCTTGGCCCAGGGAGTGGCACTATTAGGAGACGTGGCCTTGTTAGGATAGGCGTGGCCTTGTTGGAGTAGGTATAGTCTTTTGGAGGAAGTGTCACTGTGGGCTGGGCTTTGGGGCTCTGCCAGGCAGAGGAGACATTCTGCTCTGGCTTCCTTTGGACGAAGATAGAGAGCTCTCAGGTCCTCTAGGGCCATTGCTGCTTGCATGCAGCCATGCTTCCTGCCATGATGATAACGGACTGAGCCTGTAAGCCAGCCCTGATTAAATGTTGTCCTTTATAAGAGCTGCCTAGGTTATGGTGTCTGTTCACGGCAATGGAAAGCCTAAGACAAAATGATAAACTCCCGTGGATTCCGAGCATTTGTAGGAGCTGGTTGTGGGTAGAGGCCCACAGAGGAGGGCTGTCCACCCTGTCACTGTGAGGTTAACTGATCACACTTCAAACTCGTGTTCACAGGAAGCTGGGTCCCCAGGACAAGGCTCAAAGCCCGGAGCATGGCTTCAAGGCATGTGGGAGTCTTTTCTGTCCTTTCCCCACTGCCACCATCTACAGCTCTTCCTCTTTGCCTAGCCTGAGACTCTGCTACTCAGCACAACAGTGAAATTCTGTCCAAACGATGGGGCTGGAGCAACGGCTCTGCTCAGTGGTCCTAGAGGACCAGTGTTCTCTCCTTGGAAGCCATATGACAGGTCACCACTTTAACTCCAGGGCCAGTAGATATGGCGCCCTCTTCTGGTCTCCAAGAGCACTGCATACACGGACAAACATTTCTTGCAGAAAACACCCATACACACAAAATAATGAAGTCGTCTTTAAAGCAAAATAAAAATAAAAATAAAACGTAAATTAAAACTGCTGCCACTCATTCTGTCTCAGGCAGGCAGGGCAAAGGCACTGCAAGCGCTTCACTACAGACGGCCCCATCGATTAAATGTAATGGACTTTATTTAGCAAAACAGAAGTGATTTTGTGAAATGGGATAGCCTCAGGACCCAGGTAGGTTCTGAGGACTCCAGGCAACGGTGTCAGTGTCTTCCGGCGGCATCTATAGGAAAAGAGGAGGGAGACACAGAATTGCCTTATCTTGCTACAGCTTAGCTAGCCAATCAGTTATCAGTTATGCCCGCCACACCTTCTCCTTGTCACTCCTTGCGCCCGCCATCCCCTTCCTTCACATACATGCTTTTTGCTTGCATGCCATACATACAGATATACGAACATGCATACATACGTGTACATACACACACCAGTAACATCTTGGCAATCTACAGTGCCTCCTGCAGCCTCCCATAGCTGAATCATGATTAAGCTCCACATCGGCTTTGCCCATCAGGCTTCGAGCCCCAGCAGCTGGTCATTCTGATGGCCTCGGGCCATTTAGTTCACAGAGGACACACACCCGACCATTTATTTCACAAGTCAGGCACTGGGTTAGCCTGCTTAGTCAAAAGTTGGCAAAATCCCCCTCGGCTTTATCAAGAGGCGGAGTGGAAGGCTGTTCTCCCTGACATCATCCATTCCCCCACGGTCCTTTGGAGAGATAGTCCCGGGTTCTGAGGGAACAGACTCAGAGCTCCTGTGGCACAGCCGGCAATACCATGGTGATAAAGCATGAACTTGTAAGGAGTTAAAATCAAAAAAAGCAAGAATGTTCTGGGCTGTACAACCTTCTAGGACCTGCCCGCTGGGGTTGCTATGATTTTTTTTCTTCTTGTGGTGATGGGCTCAAACCCAGGGCCTCGGACATGCTGGGCAAGTGTTCTGTATCTGGGCCACATTCCCGGCTCCTCTGTGCCTCTTGCCGTGATTCATGGCGCCCTTTCTCTTGTGGTTCCCCTGGAACACCAAGGACTTGGAGAGAGTCTGCCTGGCTTTCCTTCCAACCCCAGCAAAGAGCCACACTGGAAACAATGACCGTGCCTCTGACGAGCAGCGCTGGACTTTGAGGCCCTTGACCATCTCTCGCATGAAGGAGTCATTAAATGTCCATCTTACAGAAGGGAAAATTAAGGCTGGAAAGACAAATGACTTGTTCAGAGACATCTGGCTAATATGGGGTGCGGCCAAAGTCTCCTCTGCCGGAGCACACTGACCCCCAGCCTGGGCCACACCGGGATGGCCTCTGTCACTCCTCAGCCCTTCTCCCTTCTCTCCCCTTGCTGTTGTAACCTGCTCTTCAGCCTGGACTGAGCCTGAGCTATCTACCTGCTCCATGGTATTTGGCATCCAGACACAGAAGAGCGGTTGCCACAGGCCGTTGGCTCCTTAGGAAGTTGGTCCCTGGAATAAGCCGAGAAAAATGTGATGGTTCGTTTATTCACCTACTGGAGTCCGTGAGGAGACAAAGCAGAAGCTGGCCCGTGCCACCCAGCCTGCCTGAGACCCCATCTTGGGGTTTTCTCTGCCCTATAGAAGGCCTGTGGGGCTGGAGAGGTGACACGGTGTTTAAGAGCACTTGCTGCTCTTGCACAGGACTCTGATTCAGGCCCCAACCATCTATAACTCCAGGTCCAGGGGAATCAATGCATGCATATGGTGCACATACATATGTGCAGGCAACACACACATGTAAGACATTTAAAAGTGGGGGAGGTCTCCTTCCCAGGAGCCTCCTTCCTGCTCCAAGTAGACAAGCAGGAAAAAATAACCTCAAGCCGTGACATATTTGGCGTGAGCTTTCTTGGAATGGGACAGTAGTGTGTTACTTTTAATTTTATATGACATGTTTATTGACATGGTTTTTACAATAACATTAAAAGAGCCTAAAGGAAGAAGGCCAACGTGTAATCCTACCTGTTCCTCTTACACAACCACTTCCATTCCTCTCTGCCCCTTTGTAATCTTCAGCTAGAAATACTTTTTTTTTACTTAGTTCTAATCATAGTGTTTATACGTAATTTTATATTCTATTTATTTTACTTAGAACTAGATTGTAAACACATTTCCCCACTCCTGAGTGTCCATGCCGGTCCCTCCTGACATCTGCAATCTATTTAATGCTTTGGTTTTGGTGTGTGTGTGTGTGTGTGTGTGTGTGTGTCTGTCTGTCTGTCTGTCTGTCTGTCTGTCTATGTCTGTCTCTTTCTCTCCCTTTGCCTGTGTGTGTGAGTGTATGTATGTGTGCGCCTGTAGGACACAGTTGTTTCCTAATAACTAAAAATTTCAGTTCCTCCTGTAAATAATTCTGCTATAAGCATCTTTGTGCAGATATTGGTTCTTTCCTGGGATTATCTTTTTGAGCAGGTCAGCCTCTTTTTTTTTTATTTAAATTGGATATTTTCTTTATTTACATTGCAAATGTTATTCCCTTTCCCGATTTTCCCCCTTCCCAGAAATCCCCTATCCCATCCACCCTTCCCCTGCTTCTATGAGGGTGTTCCTCCACCCACCCACCTACCCACTCCCACTTCCCCACCCTCGATTCCCCTATCTATGGAGTCTTCATAGGGCCAAGGACCTTCCCTCCCACTGATGCCTGACAAGGCCATCCTCTGCTACGTATGCAGCCGGAGCCATATGTACTCCTTGGTTGGTGGCTTAGTCCCTGGGAGCTCTGGTGGTTTGGGTTGGTTGATGTTGTTCTTCCTATGGGAACCCTTCAGCTCCTTCAGTCCTTTCTTTAACTGTAGGCCAGGCTCTTAAACACTGAGATTTAAGCATTGAATGGGACCGCTTCCTTAACAGCGGTGGTGACAGTCAGCCTTGTAGGGTGTCAGTCACATTGTCTCATGAGAGTTGACTGCGAGTAGGGACCACTGTCCCTTGTCACAGATGAACAGACGGAGGCTTAGATAGATGAGACCATTAGTCTAGCTTGTGGATCTAGGACAAAAAATCTGGATCCAAATTTCCTGGTCCAGAAAATTGTTGGCTCCATCCAGCCGCTGACAGCATTTCTCAAACTATGAAGTGCTCTATAAAAAGCCAGGCATTAAAATTATCATTACCTCCACCTCCTGGAGCTTGGCTTGAAGCCCTGTACAGCAACACCTCAGACCCGCTACACCGCACACTCAGCCTGCATGAAGGGCCGTACTGGGAACGACTGTGAGAGCCCTGGGCCCGGTCTCCAGTTTCCACCAAAACGTGAGTCTGATCAGATTCCACAGGCTGCCCCCACCCTGTGTGAGCCAAGAGACAGCGAGGCCCTACGAACGGTTCCAATTCACCCCTCCTTGAGGAGGACACTCCTGGGACACACAGGAGCTTTTCTGACCTGGAACCTGAAGGTGGAGGTGGTGGCTTTAGGGCACCTCTTTGGGCGTGTTGATGGCTCCAGACCATTCGAGACTGTTAGGTTTGTAGCTTTAGTATTGCCCTGCAGCTTCGCTTGAGCAAGCATGAATTCCTGGTTTTAAAGTGTGGGGAGAGTGGAGATGAGGAGGAGGAGGGGGGGAATATGGGGGATGGGGGAGAGAAGGATCCAAACTTTCTGGAAGGCAAATACTCCCCAAGAAACATTTCAATGTATAAAAGGCCAAGAAACATATGGATTGAATTTTCCCAAAGAATACACATGGATTCAAAAATTTAAGGGGCGAGGATGGGGGCTGGGTTCTTGTTTGATGATTGGGTATTTTTCCCCCAAAGCACATTGCAGGGGAATTTTACTGGTCGCCAAACAGCTTAGGACATCCGGAGATGTTAGCCAGCTGCGGAATCGGTCATCCGGGTGACCCAGCACCCAGCTTGCTGTGTGCTCCGAGCTGTCTAGCTTGATGCTGTGACAGAGCACCCTCCGCGCACTCTCTGTCCCAAGACAGCACGTGTAGCCCCAGAGGATGTTTTCAAGGCCTTGCCCCACTGCACCCTGCCATAGTAACCTTCAGGGGCTGTTCGCCTGAGCTCACTGCTGCGAGTTGCAGGCTGTCGATTAAAATGAAGTGGAGTCCAGCTCTGACATTAACCTCCTTGATTCTTTGGATCGTGACCTCCTCACGTGGAGAATGGGCTTGATTGATCACGGCACCGATCTCGTAGGGGTCAGAGAATTAAAGGGTGAGAACTTGTAGCATGCCCAGAGCTGTGCCTTGCTCTAAGTACACGACACTAATGGGGCTCTGGAGCCAGAGAGACGGCTCAGCAGATAAAGTGTGCAAGCCTGGACACCTTCCCTCACTCCCCAGGCCCCACACAGAGGCGAACGGACAGAACCAACTTCACAAGCTGGCTTTGACCTCCACGGGCATGCAGCCTATGCACACACACACAATGATAGTAAGTAACTTTAATAGGATTAGAAGCTAGGCGTGGAGGTGCATGCCTTTAATCCCAGCACTTGGGAGGCACAGGCATGTAGATCTCTGTGAGTTCGAGGCCAGTCTGATCTACATAGTCAGTTCCAGGTCAGCCAGGGCTACACAGAGAAACCCTGTCTCAAAAAAAAAATGTAATTATGTATATGAAGTATAATACATCAATAATTAACTTGAGCGGCCGGATAGTGGTGGCACAATCCCAACATTCAGGAGGCAGAATCGGGGAGATCACTATTACCTCAAGGCATCCTGGTCTACAAAATGAGCTCCTGACCAGCCAGAGCTACATAGTGAGACCTTGTCCAAGTAAACAAACAAACAAACAAGTATGAGATGATAATAAATACATAGGCATGAGATGAAGGTGAACCCGGGGGACCTGCCAATCAGGCTCTGTTCTGGAAGCCAAAACAAGTCACATGACCTGTGAGCTCTTCTCTTTCCCATTTTCCTGTAATAGTTCAGGCTATATTTCCACAAGCATGGCCCTGTGTAACCCAGCAAATTAATTCAAATGTCAGACGGGATAAGAGCCACCCCACACACATCAGTTTAGTTCCACCCTGATCCTTGCCACCCACTACAGAGTTTCTAAACACCTGCTTTTTAAGAGCTTCCCCTGAAGCAGCTACAATCCCATCTGACCAGCTACTGACTTTTCTATTTCAACCTCAAGTTGGTAACGGTCATATTAGAGCCCGGAGTGTCCTTGAGCGTAACAGCTCCTGTGTCCTCCAGTTTGATGGCCCTGCTGTTACAGGAAAAGAGGCCATCATCAAGGTTGGCATCTGTCTTTAGAATCTTTTCTCCCATCATCCCCCACTTTAAAAAGACTTGGCTCACCATCTGCAGGGCTCCTGGGTTCTCCTCCCTTCTCCAAGTCTCCTCCCAGCAGAGCGGGAATTGAGCATGTATTTTATTTTATGTCTATGGGGTGTTTGGGCCGTGTGTCTATCTGTGCACTCCGAGATCAGAGGAGTGTATTGGATCCCCTATAGCTGGAGTTACTCATGATGGTGAGCTGCCATGGGGGTTCTGGGAATTGAACCCAGGCTGTCAGGAAGAGCAGCCAGTACTTTCAACCACTGAGCCAAATCTCCAGCCCTAGCAAGGTCAGCTTCCCGCTCCTACAGCCACGCTTGCCTCTTGTTGCCGCGCCCTCTACCATGATGGTCTCTAAGCCCTTGAACCGGAAGACCAGTTTAACCTTTCGATAAGTTGCTCCCTTTATCCGCATCTCTGACCACCTGGTCCTCTCCGCCCCCCCCCCTTTTTTTTTGGTTCCTTTATACTGAAGAAAATGGCATAACTGTGTATTCTAAACAACAACAACAAAATCAGTTTCCCTGACACTCCCTCTCTATTTCCTTCTCCTCTGCCACTTACTGTCACCCAGTGTCCAATCTCTCCCATATTCTGAATGCCTCCTCTCTCTCCATCCCCGTCATGGTTTTACGTGGCACACTGGGGACGTGGAGATGGGGGTCACTGACGCCAGCCTTTCCCCCTGCACTTATATTTCTCCCCTCAGTGTACGGAGGCTCCACGCACGCTCCACACCGGTTACTGTGTCCTTTCCTTTCTCGTTGCTATAGGCATTCTTGAAGGTATGGATTTGTATATTTTCCTGTGGTTTTACCCTGGTCAGATGCTTGTTGGTCAACAATCCAGAGAAGATATACAAATCCTCTCTGGAGCCATGTCTATTCAAGACCCAGATTTCAAATCCCCCAAATCCCTTCACTGAGCCCATAGGGTACCCACGTATTTCTAGATGAAGACGCTGAGGCAAAGCTGTCCCAGCTTCAGTGATGGGGAGCAGTCTGCCTAGCCCCCAAGTTCATGCCCTCCTCCCAAGCCTTCAAACGCACAGGTGCTAACGCCAAAAAAGATCCATAGCGTAGGTTCGATAACCTGGCTCCGAGATGGGAGTGAGGGAGAGGGTCCGCCTGCATCTGGAGTGACAGAGACAATGAAGACCATGCCGGGAGCCAGAGTGGCCCCTTGAATGGCCCTTTTTAGCCAGGCCTGTTTGTACCTCAGCAAAGGACCTAGTTGGTGTGTTCAGCAGGTCCCCAGGTCATTCAGGTTTATGCTCTGTGCTCCCTCGTATGCTAGGAATTCTCCCAACTTGGCCTCACTCTGCTCCAGCTGCAGTTTCTAGGCAGACTCAGACAGACCCTGCCTCACCCAGGGTCACACAAATAGACCGAGATGAGCATGGCCGGGGCAGCCAAACAGCTGCAGGACCCGAGGTGAGGCAATTTTTCTATTAGGCTGTAAGTTTCATCAGACACTTCTTCCAGAAAATAACCCAAAGCTCACTGTGTGTGTGTGTGTGTGTGTGTGTGTGTGTGTGTGGTGCGTGCACACAAACACATGGATATGTCCTTGGACACTATCACAGGCTCACCTAAACTCTAAGAGGTGGAAGGAGAGGCCGGGAAGGGGTGGGAGCCAGGGAAATAGTGCTGATTGTCTGAGGCTGGGGGAGAAATAAGGCACAGAGCTGCCCTCAGGCCTTGGCAGGCCGCCTTCACCTCTGGAAATGAAGCTCAAGTATTTCTGCCTCTCTTCTCCTGGGGCTTCCTGTTTCCTATTTGGTCTCTGGTTTCCAGGCAACAGTGAATACCCCCCAAACTCCTGACATACACGGGTCCTTCTCTCTGAAGCTTGCATCTCTAACGAGTTTCCCATCTGCCAGGTCTCCCAGGGCAGCCCATCCATTCTGTTGTCTCCCAAGGACGAAAGAGGTTGAGGAAGCCTCATGGTTTAGGGCTGTGCACGTTTCTCCTTCTGCAGGTTCCTCCAGTTTAATGACTCTTCCTGCAAAGTCACTTTGGCCAGCCTGGGGGCCAGGAGTGGAGAGTTAGGGTTTCTGCTTTGATTTGGAAAAAGCACCGACTCTGGAAGGTGCTCCCGGCTCAGAAGCAAGGTGGGGGAGTCGGCATGGGGCTCACCCCACCGCGAAGCTGCTGGCTGGCAGCTTCTCTCCTAGAAGTGGGGGGAGAGATCGCTTTCTGGTTGTTTCTGGTAGATGTCAGGTGACTCTGACACTGTCTGAGATGCCTGTGACCTGGTTTCTGGACTCAGGGCCGGGGTGAGAGGAGTGCTTCCCCTGAAGGGAAGCGGAGATGTTGAACAACTGGCATCCATTTTTATAGTGTTACACAGTTATGCATAATTTCATAGTTTCCGAAGTTAAGAATTACCTCAAAGCATAAAATATAAACAACAGTCCAGCTAGTGCTTTCCCCTTGGAAACTCTGGCTCTGGGGGCAAACTCCTGTATTTCCTTTACCCATTCTTAAAACTTTAACTGCACATTTTAAAAGGCTATTAATCTCGATCTAGTTTTCATTTTAGACACTCTCTTCATGGACTGAGCCAGCTCCCAAGCCAAAAATGAAAACATTTTAAAGTTAAAAATAGGAAACAAATTTAAATATTCAGCATACACTGAATTAAAATATACCATGCCGAAATGCATGTAGTTACTATATATCGATCAAAAAGTAATGCCAAAAAATAATAACCAATATTTAGTACTTTTATTGTTTCTAGGCAAACAGTATTCCATGTCAAATCCAGACTCCTTCCTTTCTTGTAGCGTCCCCAGCCCTACCCCCTTCCCACCTTAGGGACTGCCTGCCTTTAGGGGACTAGAGAAATGAGTCAGTGGTTAAGATCATTTGAGTTCTTCAAGAGGGACAGAGCTCAGTTCCCAGGGCCTGCGGCAGGCAGCTTGCAACCTCCTATAACTTCAGTTCTAGGAGTCTGACCTCTAAGGACTCCCACATACATGGGGCAAATCAGAGAGACACGGCCACTTACATATATGAAAAATAAAAATGAACCTTTTAAAAATAACGGCCATTATTGTTTTGCTTTATTCGCCATGTAGTCTATCTTTCAGCTCTCCCTGTGCCACCCCCTCCCCTTGATTACCCAAACCCACAGCGGGATGCTTTTATTTATTTATTTTATTTTTTCTCAGAAACATCCCTCTCTTCAGCGGATGATTTATTTACTTCTTATTGCTTCCATAAGACACCATTCAAAGCAACCGAAGGCATTGTGGGGAAATGAGCCCCACAGCGAGGTACTTAATCTGGAGTAGTCTGAGCATCAAGAATACAGAAAGCTGGAGTTACAGGAGTTAGAGTTTCCTGGCAAGGGTTAAATTGGGGTTCTGGTTCGAGGGTTTATAGTCCATCGTGGTAGAGGGGCGCGGCAACAAGAGGCAAGCGTGGCTGCAGGAGCGGGAAGAGGACAGCTCGCATCCTCGGCTACAACCGCGAGCAGACAGGGCAAACTGGAACTGTGCACTGCTTTAAAGTCAAAGCCTCGCATCCCCAGCCCCACGCTGCCCCGGCTAAAGCTCCCCAAACAGCGCCACCAAGTGGAGACACAGTGTTCAAATGCAGGACTGTGAGGCGCAAGCGCGTCTCTGATGCTAACCACCTTCCCAAGCTCTCACCCCCTTGCTCTTATCTGGACCAGCTAGGCTTCCCTTCAGGACAGTTCTGGAGCTTTTTATCCCACTCTGAGGTTCCTTTGTGATCCTATCTTTCTCTGCCTTAGCCTACTCTTCATTTGGGTGGAGTGGCTGCTTAGTAGGGTCCTGAGAAAAAGGTGAAGGGATCATTTTGAAGGCACTGTTCCTTGTCCCCCGGCTTGTGGGCTGGCCAGCCGCCTTTGTCTTCATGGCTGAGCTTTGTGTGTGACTCCTCCTTACCCAGCTCACCCCTGTGCTCTCGAGGTTCAGACAACTCAAGATTAAGTACCCGGCTGTGGGTCTCCTTTCTCCGCCATGCCTTCGGGCCAGTGATTTATGAACGTGGCACTGAATGAAAGGCTTTCTAGTATGCTTAATTGATAATGTACTCTCGTTCTCTGGTCTTTCCCACTGAAACGCCTGCAGTATGACCTTTGACCTTTCTTATTTTCCATTAATTTGATTTTTTGTTTGTTTGTTTTGTTTTACTCCTGGGAGATTTCCACAATTGGTATTTACAGTCCCCAGTGGGATAAAACTGTTATTAGTTTCCAAGACTGGCTTCTTATTCAGTCATATCCGTTTCTTTAAATGGCACCCTTTCCCTTTAAAAAACAAAAACAAAACGAAAACAAAACAAAATTCTGTGCCTTAAACTGGACATGGTAACTCAGAAACAGGTGGGTATCTGTAAGTTATAGACCAGCCCTAATCTACATAGTCAGACCCTCCCAAACCACCAATAGAAAAGTAGGAAAAAAAAAAACTAGAAATGAAAGAAAGGAAGGAAGGAAGAAAGGAAAGGAAAGAAAAGAAAGGAAAAACTGGACTTTGATCTTTCTAAAGATCACTGTAATTATTTTAATGGTTTGAGGTTTTTTGGTTTGTTTTAGTTTGTTGTTAGGATTCTGTTCTGTTTGTTTTGTTGTTGTTGTTGTTTGGGGCTTTTTCTATCTTACATTCCCTTTGTTACCTGAATCCCTTTCTCTGTTTATTTTTATTAGTTTTGGTGTCTGCCTTTAACATTGAAAATTGTGTAGTTTGGCTTAAAAAATACAAAAGCTAAGGCAGGGGTGAGGAGACACTCAACGACAAAATAACCTCCCTAGGAAAAAAATTAAATATACAAGCTCCCTTTAAAGAAACAAAAGGTAAAGTCATTATTATAAAATGAAAAATCTCAAATTAGATTGCATTTCGCTGTGCATTTTACTTTCTAGACGACATTTAAGAAGCTCGAGAATAATCAAGGAATTAGTCGGGGTTAAACCTTGCTTTCACTTGCTTCTGCTTTTGAATTAGTTGCCATCTGTGAAGCTGATAGCTGTTTATTGAGAGAAATGAGCCTGTCCCTGCTCTCAGAGTTTAACTTGGGTCGCTAGGATCCCTGACAAATGGATAATGACCAGGGCTGCCCAGAGCCAGTGGATCCCACGTTCCTGTCTCACACCCAAGGAGAGACAGGAAGCACAGGTGAACAGGAAGCAGAGTGAACGCCGACTGATTAAGGAGAAGTTGGTTTCGTGGTGGCACAAACCTAGAGTCGCCCAGGAAGAGGGACTCTCCCTGAAGGATTGTCTACCGGGTTGACTTGTGGGGAAGTCTCTTAACTGCTATTTGACGTGAGAGCTCAGCCTAGTGTGGGCACCTCCATCCCTAAGCAGCTGGGTCTGACTAAGCAGGCTGAACAAGCCACAGGGACAAGCCAAGAAGCAGCGTGCCCCTCCCTCCATGGCCCCTGCTCCAGGTCCTGCCTGAGTTTCCACTTTTGCCTCCCTTGATAATGAACAATAACTTGTAAGTCAAACAAACCCTTTCTCCCTGCAAGTTGCTTTAGGTCAATGTTTTATCATAGCGAAAGAAAAGCAAACTCTTACAGACAGGAGCCTAGCATGGCTACCCTCTGAGAGGCCCAACAAGCAGCTGAAAGAGTCAGATGCAGACACACCCAACCAATGGACAGAAGCTGGGGACCCCTGTGGTTGGATTAGGGAAAGGCTGAAAGAGGTTGAGGAGGAGAGCGACGCCATAGGAAGACCAGCAGTCTTCCTAACCTGGACCCCCCAGATCTCTCAGACACTGAGCCACAACCAAGCAGCATACACCAGCTGATATGAGGCCCTGACACATACACAGCAGAGGACTGCCTGGTCTGCCCTGTAAGAGAAGATGCACCTAACCTGGGACTTGAGGCCCCAGGGAGCAGGGAGATCTGATGGGGGGTGGGGGGGACGGACATCCTCTTGGACGAGGTGTGTTGGGGGAGGAAGAATGGGATAAGGAACTGTTGGAGGGTGGACTGGGAGGGGAATAACGACTGAATTGTAAGAAAAAAGACTAAATAATAATAATTTTAAAAAAGAGGCCCAAGAGTGAGAGGGGCTCCACAGATGGAACACCCCATGTTGCCCTGCCGTGGGCTTTTATGGGTCTGTGGCAGGAACTGGGGACTGAAGTCATCTTAATTAGAGCTGGCCATTTATGAGCACACAGTGAACAGCACCAGTAAGGAGTTCATATGTCTTACGCATGCTCTCTTGACCCAATCAGAATTACTTCATTCATGGGAGAAGACACATGTGCCCTAAGACTAACGTATGACCGAACACACACCTTGCCTTTACTATCCCACTGGGGGAGGGGACGCCTAAAACACACACACATATATGTGACATCACACACACATGTGACATCATATATATATATACATATACATATATGTGTATATATATATATAATGTAATACATTGCCTTTTCCCATGCATTGAACTTTCATATATATATATATATATATATATATATATATATATGGCGATACATATATCTATGGCTAGAGAGTTAAAAGTACTTGTTGCTCTTACAAAGGACCCGGGTTCAATTCCCAGCACCCACATGGCAGCTCACAACAAATTGTAACTCTAGACTTGGTGGATCTGATGTCCTCTGGTGGGTTCACTGGCACACATGTGGCACCCAAACACATGCAGACAAAACACACATATACATAAGATAATTGTAAAAATATTTAAAAACCTGATGTACAGTAAGTATAACATTCACTGTAAGCCTAAAGATGTGAATAATAGTAATGATTTTTTCCATAGGATTATGGAATTTAGAACCCAGTACTTCTAACATATATGAATTCTACTTGCTCATGTATGTGGGAGCAGCATGGTGGCTGTTTTAAACTTGAAAAAAAATTAGTGAAGTTTGGTTTCCTGGCTTGGTATGTTTTCCTCCCGCTCTGGAGGCCCCAGGCTATCTAGGGTGTTGAGTGGGGCTTCTGTAAGCACCAGGACAGGGCGTGGGGCCTACTGGGCTCTTATCCAGAATGACCAGGCCTGGCGCCTGCTTGTTTTGTTGCCTGAATCTAATTCCAGTAGCCATAGGCCTTCTTCTCTCCGGCTGGCCAGTTTTCCACAGAGAAATCCTACAATAGCTCTCTTGGATGGTAGCAGCCAGGCCCCTCCTCCACATAAAGATGGGAGGGAACCCGCGCCACAAAGCTGCCTTTGCCTAGCACAAGTTGTGGCAGGTGCATGCCCCGCTCTGGGCGCAGGCGAGCAAGACCGGCAGCCTCTGCGGCTCACCTGTCCATCACAGAGCATGATGATGTACCGCGACCCAACCGCGGGATGTACATGGTGGCCTCGGGCTCCAGAGTGCCTTGTCCTGCACCCTCCATTGCTCCCGAATCTGGCCTGTTCCTCCAAAGGACCAACTTCCTGTCTCTTCCACAGGAACCGGAAGAGGTGGGCCCTGCTGCGCCTGCGCACCGCTTGCTCCCCTTCTCTGCTTGCATTGCTGCCTGCCCAGGAAGCTGGCGCCCGCCCCTTCAGTTTCCTCTCTCCGCTCCATCTTCTGCTCAGTCCCGCGAGGTCTTGTTTCTCTTTTGTGAAGGCTGGCGATGATGAGGCTGATGTCAGACCCTGGCCCTTTTCAGGAACCTTCTAAAGTGTTCATTCCTCCCCTCCCCCATTTATTATTTATTTAGCCAGTGAGTGTTTCTTTCGTGTGCCCGACCCTGTCCTCACAGTCCGTGGAAAACTCTTTGTAAACAGACCTGAGTCCGGCAAGATAACACTCCTAACTGGCAGACCCCAGAACTCAGATCTAGATTTTTAAATTGGGTTTAGAACTCATGCTGTAAAAAAACAAAATTATACTCGGATGCAAGCCTCTCGCCAGCTGGGAACCAAGAATTCCAAACCAAATAGCATTTGCTGTGAAGGTTACCCACACAACAGGGGATGGTCTTTCTTTCATACAGAGAGATTTTCAAATGCCCATACTAAGACAGTTGTGAATCGTGACTAAAACCTAAGCCAGGTATGACTTTTGTCCTTTCCCAGCTGTAAAGCGTCGTAATTTCTAGGCATTTCACAAGAAACCCCATTTAATTAAAAAGCATGCCCTATCTCTCCTGTGGAACCCTTGTGGCTCACGATTTTATCTTATTGGATTCTGATGCTCAGGAGGGGAACTTCCGAGCCACAATCTCACCACAAAGGAAGGAGGGGGACAGCTAAGGTGCCTTTGCAACACTTTGGGGTGCAGCTTGAGAGCCATTGAGATGGTATATAAGGCTGATAACATGTATAGCCACAGTCAGGCTCTCCGCGGTGTCTTACTTCACTGACGCTCTTCACCCGACAAAGACTGAGCAAATGGACTGCCCTGGGAGAAGGCGGGAACTGCAGGGCCCAGAGCATCATGGGTAATGAAAGCGTCTTTGTGGTCCTCTATCATGGGTGTTGGTACTCTGTTCAAGCTCCACCCCACAGCTACCTGGCAATAGCCAGGTATGCCCCGCCCCACATGCCTGCTCCACTATAAGAGGGGCTGCCTGCCCCCTCCTCTCTCTCTTTCCCCGCTCCTTCCCCTCTCTTCTCATCCTCTCACCTCTCTGCCCCTCTTGGGCTCCCCTCCCCCCTCTCTCCACGTGGTCATGGCCGGCCGGCCTCCCTCTCTCTATTCTCTCTCTCTCTCTCTCTCTCTCTCTCTCTCTCTCTCTCTTACTACTACTACTACTACTACTACTACTACTACTACTACTACTCCTCTCATCTTATTCTCTAAATAAACTCTATTCTATACCATGTTGGTGTGTATGTGTGGTCCTTCAGGGAGAGGCGATGCCTGGGCATGGGCCCGCTCAGGCACCCCCTTCCCCCACATCGCCATGCCATATTCACTAACACCCTTCCTCTCTTTTAAGTCCCATCAATGGGAGCTCTAGATGACCCTCGAAGTCCTCTTGGATTCCCAGCTCCCTGTGATTCGATTCTACCAGTTCAAACTCCAGTATGCACTCAGGACCAGGATGTCCTCGGGAGCAGCGTTTTCCAAGAGTCACTGAAGTGGAGCCACAAAGAGTCTTTACTGTATAAAAATTGATCTGCTGAATCCCTGCTTCAGAATGGGCTCTCCATGGAGGCTGCAGCAGGGCTTCCAATCCCTTACAGATGGCTCCTCTGGGAAAAGAAATCAGAACTCGGGCTGGAGAGATGGCTCAGCAGGGAAGAACACTGACTGTTCTTCCGAAGGTCCTGAGTTCCAGGTCCCAGCAAACACATGGTGGCTCACAACCGTCTGTAATGAGATATGACACCCTCTTCTGGGGTGTCTGAAGACAGCTACAGTATACTTACATATAATAAATAAATATATCTTTAAAAAAAAAACAAGGAAAAAAAGAAATCAGATCTCCTGGGAATTCTAAGAGATTCTGCCTTCATATTATTATCAAAATACTACTAATATTCTTTATAATCTTTGCATATTAGTATATATTAGTGTATAGAATGTATAATAAATATTAAGTTTAGGGTATTTATATGGAACTGCCGCCTATTAGGAAACGCTCAGACACTGGGAAAGGGCAGTAGACAGTAACTGGGAAATACTTAGCTAATTGCTATTCAGGTCTCTGCAAAGGACTGGTGCTTCGCAGAACTGCTGTTTGGAGTTGTGAATCTTGGAATTTTTTAAAACTGCCCTTTTCCTTCTTCTGTGTGTGTGGGTGCCGTGCTGTGGCATGTGGGGGGGGGGTCAGAGGACAACCTGCAGGAGTCAGATCCCTCCTTCCACCATGTAGGTCCCCCGGATTAAACTTGGGCCATCAGACTTGGTGGCCGTTGCCTTTCCCCGCTGAGCCATCTTACCAGCCTCTCGGATTTGGTTTTTGCTTTCAGACTTCATTATTTCTTGGAACTCCACCAACAGGCTTTTTAAAAAACAGACAAACAAACACCCCCCCAAACCATAGGGATGCTAGGCAAAGTCTAGCACTGAGCTAGACTCAGCATGTTCTTTGTTTTTGAGACAAGGTCTCACTTAGTAGCCCAGGCTGTCCCTAAGCTCTCTTCCTCCCTGAAGTTGGCCTGTAGGTTACAGCTGCCTCCACTGTCTGAGCAGCAAAGCTGTACTATCAGATCCAGCCCACTCACGGACTCGGGACAGCTTAGACTGTAAATATAAATTTATTACCATTTATTTCACTTCACCAATAGTTCACAGCACCAGAAGAGGTCACAAGTACTCAGGGCAGCTCCAGTGAAAATGGTTTTACAGTGACCATCTCTCTTCTGTGGACCTTGGTGATCGTTCCCCAAAGCGCCAGCCTTCACCTTCACCTTGGAGTTGTCAGCCTTTTGTTGGTGCTAAGGACGGAATGCCAGCAGAGTCTGTAAACCCCTGGTGTTTCTGTGTGGATGACCAAGCCTCAGTACTCACGGGAGAATTAGAATTGCTTTTTCTCATTTTTCCCAGTTGACTTTTCTTAGGGGTCGAGAGTTGGAAGACATTCCTGCATGGAAAGGCTAGTTGTGGGGGTTCTTTGTCTACCCACTAAGGGAAGACCCTTGGCAAGCAGAGGGGCATCCAGTCTGGTCTTTACAGAGGACTCCAGGTTAGCCAGGGCTCCATAGCAAGACCCTCCCTCAAAACTAACCCTAAGATAGAGTAGCATCCTGGATGGAGCCGTCTCCCGGCCCTCAGATGCTCATAGCCAATAAGGTACCAGGGAGCTATCCCGTCTCCCAGCCCCGTTCTGGGTTTTAGATTCCGCATCTGCCAAGCACCATCTATGCACCAAGACTGTGAGAGACGGGTGACGCATAGACAAGGTGCCACCTCGAAAGACAGTCGCATCAAAGGAGCAATGAAGGGCGCAGTCGGATGGGGCCTAGGGAGAGGGTAGCCATGACTCCAGTCTCTCTCCGGTCTCTTCCTGCTGCAATTTCAACCCCACCTCCAGGGATGAACACCACTCTCCTCTGGACTGTGACCATAGTCTCTAGGCAGCCCTTGTTCGGGGATAATGTGTCATCTCCCTCGACGTGTTTTCCCTCTGGAAGGAGTTGGAAGGAGAGGAAACTCCCTCCCCACGGGCCCTAGGAATCGGGCAGCAGAGAGAAAGGATGGCAGGAGGTCAGCCTGGAGGAGGAAGAGGAGAGAAGAAGGAGCGGTGGGTCCCGGGCGAAGGTAGATTTTACACAAAGGTAAGAAAGGGCAATTAGACCTAAGTACCTCACTCTTGAGGATCCTCCAAAGTTTCCAGAAGGGAGACCCCCAAAACAATTGGTTTTACACTTACAAAATCTGGAGGAGTTCATATTTTAGCCATAATAAATTCCTGTTCCATTCTGACAGCCCTCAGTCACACTCTTCAAGCTGAATGGAGACTGGAAGGGCTGTAGGGAAACTGAGTTAAGAAGACGTTTGTTTATGTGATGTATAGTCATTTCTGTCTAACTAAAACCATGTCTGGCGGTGCCTCCGTACTTAAGTCAATATATAACAAACTGCAACCTAATTTGGCTTGTTATCCCAAAGCTAGCTTAGGGGTCCACTGAGTCCTGGTGGCAGCTTCAGTCAGTCACAGGTACAGCCCTTGGATTGAAAATGGCAAAATACCAAGTGGTAACCAAATAAGGTTATTACATTATTATAAGTATATTACATAATTATAAGTATATTATAAATAAGTTTATTACATTACTTCTATTTCTTTTCATTCAATGTTATCTGAGTGTGTTACAGACGCAGCATTCTGATCTGGTCTAGCTAAGTATAGAATCAGAAACAAATGCTAGTTAAAATCTTCAAATTGACATGGGCAGTGGTAGACATCTTTAGTCCCCACACTCCGGAAGCAGAGGCAGACAGAACTCTGTGAGTTCGAGGCCAGCCTTCTCTGTAGAGTGAGTTCCAGGGCAGCCAAGGCTACACAGAGAAACCCTGTCTCAAAACAACAACAAAGATCTTTAAATTGGTTGTGGTTTTATCTTTTGGCACTGTCTGGCCACAGCCCCCTCCTGTGTGTAAATGACTTCTAGAACGGTCCTGACTGGCTACTGTTTACAAAGTCGGTGCGGTATGGATAGGACCTTCTCACCCAGCACTGGATGTGAACAGGAAGTATGAGAGGGAGGAAGCTCAGCACTGTTCTAAGTCAGAAACCAGTTTGGGAAAAGTCTTTTCATCCACGATGAATGTAAAAGCAGAGTGTGGCCTGCCAAGATCACATGTCATCGATTTAATAATGCAGTGTACACAGGTGAGCACTGTGCATGGGTGAGCACTGCACACACATGGGTGAGCACTGCAGCACACACATATGTGAGCACTGCACACACATGGGTGAGCACTGTACATGGGTGAGCACTGCACACACACGGGTGAGCACTGTACATGGGTGAGCACTGCACACACACGGGTGAGCACTGCAGCACACACATAGGTGAGCACTGCACACACACGGGTAAGCACTGTACATGGGTGAGCAGTACACACACACATATGAGCACTGCACACACACAGGTAAGCACTGTACTTGGGTGAGCACTGCACACACATAGGTGAGCACTGCACACACACAGGTGAGCACTGCACACACACAGATGAGCACTGCACACACATGGGTGAGCACTGTGCACGGGTGAGCACTGCACACACACAGGTGAGCACTGCACACACACAGGTAAGCACTGCACACACATGGGTGAGCACTGTACTTGGGTAAGCACTGCACACACACAGGTGAGCACAGTGTACTTTTTCCCCATTAGGGCTGACAGGAAACAATGTGCTGAATGTCCCTTGAATTTGTAAGCAAACTGGAAAACTACAGGTTTAAAAGCAATATTGCGTTGTTTTGATCAACCATCTTGTAGAAAGACTACTCTAGCTAGTTACTCTTTTTTCTTTTAAATAGAAAATAACATTGTTGGTGTTGGAAGTGATTATCAAGGCCTTTTCATCCAAAATAAATGGAGAAACACGGCAGATGTGTGCCGGTTTAAAAATGCTAATTTCTGGATTTTATGGTGTTTGTGGTATTTACCCTTAAAAATTCATAAACTGATGTGACATGTTTTTTTCATTCTAAAAAGTGTTTACTTGAATGTGGTACTTGGTTTTGGGTTTTATTTTTAAGATTTATTTTCTTTCCTTTTCCATATACGGGTATGTTGCCTGCGTGTAGATCAGTACACCATGTGTGCACTGATGCCTAAGGAGGCCCTGGACCTGGAATCACTGACAGTGGCAAGTGCCCGTGTGGCTGCTAAGAGCCAAACCCAGGTCCTTGGAAAGACAAGTGTGACCCACTACTCCAGCTCTCTGTTATCTTTCTTACAGAGGCCTCTAAACTTCCAACTCTATAGAATCTAGACAGCTGTCCGGCCCAGGTATCGTATGCCAACAGTCAGACCTCTCCTTTGGAGCTCCATTTGATCTCTAGCCCACCCCCTCCCAAGGTCTCCACCCTTGTCCATACCTCCAGACCCCAGAAGCCATCTTCATCTAGAGGCTCAGGAACAGAAGGCACATGGGCCAGTGAGACATTCATTTGATTGATGGACCTCTAGGTGTTTCCCTTCCAAAAAGGTTTGTGTGGCTGGGTGACTGGGTGGCTGGGCATCTGGGCGGTTGGGCCGCTAGCCATTGTATTAGCACCGCTTACCTTCCGGTATAAAAAAAAAGCCCCAGAGCTATGGTCTGCCTAAAGCCCGGACCCCTGTAGTGGGTCCCCCTAAAGCCCCACTCAGTGGATAAAAGCACTTTCCACCCAATGATGATCTGTGCATGATCCCTGGAAAGCCATGGAAAGGCAGAAGGAGGGAACCAACTGTCTTCACACACGTGGGCACACACAGAGAGACATTAAATGTTAAAAACAATCAAACAAGTTGGGGGTGGTGGCGCACACCAGAACAGCAGATCTCTGTGAGTTCAAGGCCAACCTGGTCTACAGAGTGAGTTCTGGGACAGCCAGGGCTACACAGAGAAACAATGTCTTGAACTCCCCACTCCCCCACAAAGAACCCCACCCCCCAGAAGAACCCAATCAAACAGGACCAGAAGGAGTCCTCTGTGGTAGCACCCAGTGTGCCCGAGGAGCACAGGGCTGCATATTTCAGTCTTCTCCCTGTTGTGATAGACCTCCTGCCTGCCCAGTGGCAGCTCAGGTAACCATGGACAGAGCTAGCCCACGCCACACCTGTATTGCTCCTGTGCCTCCGCTCAGGAAAGCCATGCGATTCACCACACCACAAGCCGAAGACTCTCACCCTCACTATTAGTCCCTCTGACCTAAGGAAGCTACCTGTTCCCAGTCTCAGAGAGGTTTTTGCAGTTATTTCAACTCTGCAAAAAGACCTCAGAGAAAGCTATGAGTCCTAGGACTGTCCCCCGCCACCCATCACAGTTCTTCTGACCAGGCCTAAGAGGACACTGACCCCGTGTGGCCATATGTAGAAGTGCAACAGGAGAGGGAAAAAATATTTTCTCCAGTTTCAAGTCTGAGCTGGGCCATTTCACGGACCACCTGAGCTCATCTAGGAGGTGGGCAGCTGTGTTTGATAGACAGGGAGCTTCAAGATGCACTCAGAGGCAGAATGTTAGACAGCACAGAGTGGGTCAGAGAAGCCAACTGCTGCCCAGTAGGGTTTCTGTTAGGCTAAGCCCTGAACCGAGTGTTCTAGAGTGTGAGTCCCCACTCCCAAGTCTGTGTTCTTTCCCTGACGACAAGTCATCTAGAAGGAAGCAGCCTGAATTCTGCAATCAGGACTAGGAGGAGTCTGGAGAGACCCAAGCAGCTGTCTCATCTCTGACTCCATTTCATTCCTGGCGCATTCTGTCAGGCCCCGTCATCCTGGGCATTTCTTCTCCAACATTGTGACTACGCTTCCGTAAGAAGAAGCCATGCCTGGGACAGATGAGGAAAGAAAAGCTCAGGAAATTGAAACAGCTATGTCCCACATCACAGCCACTCGAGATATAAGGAGCCAAGCTGGGGGTGGTGGTGGTGGTTGAAGAACACAATAAAAATACACACTGGACAAAGCCATTGGCCCCAGAGTCTGTATGCCAACCTTGGCAAGCCATAGCTTCCAAAAAAGAAAAACCAAATACCTAACCAGTTCCCGACCTACTTCCTCACCACCCCCTCCACACACAAATGTCCCAAACAGCAGAGCCACCACCTCAACAAGTGAGATCAGGTTACCCCACACTCACACCCCATGCAGCAGAGCCACTGCCTCAGCAAGTGAGACTAGGTTACCCCTTCTCGATATCATCCCGGCTTAAAACTTTCTCTGGCATCAAAATAGAGACTGAACAGTTTCTCTTACCTGAGGCTTCTTGCTTGTTTGCTCTGGGTTGTTTTGATTTGTTTTTTTGTTTTGTTTTGTTTTGTTTGATTGGTTGGTTTTTGTTTTTGTTTTTGTTTTTATTATGGTTGAGACACAATCTCATGTAGCCCAGGCAAACATGGGCTGTCTTGAGCTATCTATCCTCCTGCCTCAGCAGCTCAAATAGTGAAATTACGGTAGAACCTTGGCCTATGCCTTTAGGTCAGATCCCACGACCAGAATCAAGCCATGCCTCGAGCAGCTCTCTGGGACAGAGTTAAGAAAACAATCTGTGCTATGACGACCTTTAGTTTATAATACCTGGCCCTTTCACACTTTGCCACGCATGCTGTGTTGAACTAGATATGTGATGTGAAACTTCTTACCGCTTCTAAAAGGTTATGAAAGTCAGATTTCTTCTGTTTGGTTTTCTCTTGGGATTGCTCCAGAGGACCCTCAGGGAAGCTGCTCAGGAAACTACTCCAGGCTGCTTTCTGAAGAGGCTCTGCCACCCCCCGCCCCCGCCCTCCTTCTCAGTGACAACTAACTCTGTCTCTCCTTCCTTCCCTTTCTTCTTCTGTATCTCTCATTCATTCTTTTTCTTTTTAAAAAGACGCCTCTCTATTATTTTTTTCTCCTTTGTCATTTTAATTGAAGCACTGCTAATCACTCTTTTTAAACCTTTGAAAGCACCAAATTTTAATATCTAAGTCAATTTGGGGGTGAGAGGGGAGAAACACTATCAGGAACTTCTCTCCAGAACAAAACAATGATGTTCATTCCTCCACAAGTCCAAATTAAAGGTTTACTGAAACCAAAACAGAAACCCAAACCCAGCACAGAGAAAAAGATACTAAAATCACATTCTAGGGGGTCAGTGCATTCGCAGTCTTTGCTGGGCTGTCTAATTGTCCTTCGGCTGACTTTTAAAAATTAACACCCTAACTCATCAAAATATACATTTTCCCATTGTCTTTTTTAAATTAAAAATAATAATTAAAAATGATAATCACTTGAAGGAATTCATGAACAGTTGCCTGACTCATTTGATGGCATAGACGGCATGTGGAGGTCAGGAAGGTGGCTTGCAGCACACGTCATTCGGGGATGCTCATCTTTAAGGCTTAGCTTTCTTCCAGACAGTGTAAAATACCCACAATTCCAAGTATGAAGGGACACAGACAATCTCTTTTGAGAATTCCACAGGACAATACAGGTGCCCAAGCTGTTCTTCATAGAGTGACAGGGCTTCAGTCAAGTTGACACAGTTCCCCTGTGTGAAGTACTTTCCATCCTGTTTCAGAACCTTCATTGACAGGTCGAGAATCAGTCGGAGGAACTCCCATGTGGAATCTTCTTCTGGAGCTGTAGAGATAGGGACAGCTGTCAAATCATTAATCACATAATCAAACTCTCTCCCTTCTTTGGCGTACCTCTTCAGTACTGGGATACAGTCTTCTATAAGAACCTGATAGCAGTCTCCTTTAAGATTGTCTAAGACATCTCCACATGTTCTCCGCATGTATTTCTTACATCCATCAATTACCATTTGGTCAATCTCTACCATAGTGACCATCTTTGGTTTCAGTTTGACAATTTCACATAAAATGCCTCCATCGCCGCCTCCCAGAATCAGTACATCTTTGCCAGTGTAGTCTTCTTTACCATTGCCCATGATGGCTCGGGTATATGCCAAGTCACTCTCTGCCAAATTAACATCCCCGCTGAGGATGAGAATATTCCCAAACTGCTTTGAGTGTAGAATTTTGATGTTCTGATAGGGTGAATCTTCATCATACACCACTTCATCTATGTCATACTCAACCAGGCGCCCATCCGCAGTAGGCCAGTATCTGTCAATGGCCCCTCCTCGTACTATGGGTGGTAATCGCTTCACCCGCCCAGTACTGTCTTGACTCAGTTCTTTCATTTTTTCTTCTATTTTGTTCAAAAGGCTGTCAGTTTCTTGTTTGCCTTGCACATCACTGTCGTAACTCTGAAGGTCCAGCAACACCAACCCATGTGGATAAATTCTCAAATTGGCAAAGCTGCCATTCTTGTTGGTGTAAGTTGCTAAATATCCATGGTCCTGCCAGCTGTGCACTGACTCTGTCATCCCCTGCTCCTGGAAAATGGACTGCAGGCCTTTCAGAATGGCCTCCCCATCAGCTTTGGTGCCGAGCGTGAAGTCGAGCGTGCTGTGCCTTGCTGCTGCCATAGTGTGGCGAGGCCCTGTGCCATGCCTGGGGAGGCGACAGCGGGAGACTGAGGGACCGCGCGGCGTGTCAAGCTGCGGGCCGGCGGGCTATTATTTTTAATTATGTATGTGGGCGTGTGCGTGGGGCCCTCGGAGGGCGAGCCACCCACCATGGGGACTGGGAACGGAACTCAGGTTCTGTGTGAGAGTTTACACGCTCCTAACTACTGAGTGTCTTTCCCACCTCCTCCTCCTTTCTCTTAATGAAGCTGGCTTCCCTCCAGGCTTTAAGTGGATGCCTCTCCTTCCCTCTAAGGCCTTGCCATGCTAGCTCTCCATACATGGTGTCATTTCTTTCTCTCGCCCCTCCTACCCGAGGCTGGCTCAGGGCAGGTGCATGGCAGCTTCCCTTGGAGACACCCACTGCTGGTCTTCTTTCGTCTCTGTAACAGATGACACTGTTGGGTCCCCAAGCCCAGGTCTGAGTCCATCTTAACCCTTCCCTCAGCCACATCATTCTCCAGTTTCTTCTGCTACAGGGAAGCTGAGCAAACTCCTGCCTGACTGGCCTTTCAGGCTGCAACGTGCAGACAACTCTCCGGGGTCGTAGATGGAGCGCAGGTCCTCCTGGGCTCTGAGGTTCTAGCAAGTTCCTAAACGATGCCAACCCCTAGAGTCCACGGCTGCTGGCGAGCAACTAGATACCATTCTACGTTCTCTTCATGTTTAACATCAACCCCATCTGTCCCCGCTTTGTCCTGTCTCCCGCCTGGTTGCTAAGGCCTGAGATTCTATCTCAGTTTCCCCGCCTCCTTCGGTTAGGCCTTATCCGCTGGGGGGGGGGGGGGGGATAAAAACTAACAGAAATAAAGAACTGTTGTGATACCTTGAATTTGTTTTTTAAAACCAGAGAAAAAGAGTGGTGGGCAAGAGAAATGAAACACGATTGGCAAAATCCTGGTCGTTCTCGAAGCGGGGAGACGCGTTCACTAAAGGTCACTGTACTGTACTCACTGTCCAATAACGCTCAGTATCTACAGGACAGCCAGGGCTACACAGAGAAACCAAACCCTGTCTTGAAAAAACAAATATAAACATTCCCTGTTAAAAACCTTTTCAAAGGTCTGGCTCAGGTGACTCTTCTGTGCCTCTTGGATGTCTGTCCCTGTGTGTCACCTGCTCTGAACTCCAGCCTTTATAGGCCTGACTGTCCTCGAATTGTCCCAGGGAGGAGACCAGCAGGCAGGGGAGAGCTAGCACAGTGCTTGACACAGAGAAAATTCTAAACATATTTTTTAATTGACTAAAAGTCCCCTTAAGCCATGATCCTGCAGTAGTCTGTGTTGGTGTTCATGGATCAGGTTGCCCAGGTCTGGGCTACTTCCTGGGGCCATGTTGATGTCTGAGGGCTGTGTGGAGCTGCCCCGCCCTCCGTGGTGAGGATGCAGGAGAGATGGTCCTGCCCCTCACCTGGGCAGCACGGTAGCACTTGCCCTAATAGCACGGACACCGCCCCTGCCTGGCTACGGCACTTGGGTGAGCCGGACCAGCCCCTCAAAAGGACAGTGCTGGAGACCTGACCCTAGTGGCAAGGACACAGGAGAGCTGGCCCTGGTGGTGTGGGGCACAGGAGCGCTGGCAGGCTGACCAGCTCAGCGACCACCCAGGCCCACCCCAGCATCTACCCCATCTATGAATTGCTGGGATGAGTAAAGGGTCTGGTCCTGCAGATCCAAAGCTGCAGATCTCCATGACACAGGGCAACAACGGGCTATCCGAGAGGGGCCCTAGTGAGGATGAGTATTGATGGCGTAGGAGAAGCCAGAGGCCTCAAACAAGACCAATGACTTTATTGGAATGAGCATTTGCAAGTGAAGCTCTTTGGGCAAAAGGGTGCACTCTGTGACATACTATGGCTTCTAGCATGAGAATTTATTTTCTTTTGTGAGAAAGGTTGCAAGGGTGGAAGGCAGATATGAAGGGAGGGGGAGATGATTGAGATCGGGGTGCATGCTGTGAAGTTTACAAATAATCAATAAAAAGTTTTTAACTGGGTGGTGGTGACACACGCCTTTAATCCCAGCACTTGGGAGGCAAAGGTATGCAGATTTCTGAGTTCGAGGCCAGCCTGGTCTACTGAGTAAGTTCCAGAACAGCCAGGGCTACACAGAGAAACCAAACCCTGTCTTGAAAAAACAAATATAAATAAATAAGTAAAATTAAAAAAAGGTTTTAAAAATCCCACTAAGTCATCTTTGTTGGCAGAAAGGCAAATCATTTAATATATTTTGAAATAAAACAAAACATACTGTTTTGCCTGGCATATGGCTCCAGACATCTTTAACAGAGGCCACTAGGTTCCAGTGAAGACTCTGACTCTTGAAGGAGTAAGTGCCAGTGATTAAGAGAAAAGCAAATTTAGACACTAGGCCTCTGCTTAGGGAAAAGCGTGAATGGGTGGTGTGTGATTTAATGTTAAAACATGAGGTGGAGGCGACTTCATTCAGTTACCTAATCAGTATTAGTTCAGTGTCTGTCTGGGATTTGTCTGCCATATAGAAGACACCTTTTCTCCAAAGCAGCTAGCTTTGAGCTCATTAGCATGAGCCCAGGGAGTGGAAGCATGTGCTTGCTGGCCAAGGAAAGAGGCAGAGGTTCCTGTTGCAGATACTCACAAAGAGAGGAGAGAGAATAGGGCAGTGGAGGAAATTGTCGGAGATCTGGCCCTCATCCCAGGTAGGCGTAAGAGCAAGTTCTTTTCTTTTTTTAAATTTTTATTGCTTCTATTTTATGTGCATGCTTACGTTTTACCTGCATGTTCATGTCCTCTGAAGACACCAGAACAGGGCATCAGAAGCTCTGGATCTGGAGTCACAGAAGGCTGTGGGCTGCCATGTGCATGCTGGGAACCCAAGCCAGATCCTCTTGAAGGGCAGCCAGTATTCTTAATCAATGAGCCGTGGCTCCAGGTTAAGTTTCTGATTCAAGCTGGATTCAACTCAAGTGTCCACCACAGGAGAGTGAGTAAATGTCTGGAGACGTGCAAGGCAGAATCTTCTGTTCTGTAATACAAAATTCCAGAGTACACTGCAATGCAGCAGCACGCAGCCACCATAGTGTTGATGGAAGCTGGGTTTAAGGGGGCATGATGAGAACCCACTTACATGAAGCTCCAAGGTGGGCAGCCCTTGGCATGTGCCCTGAGCCAAAGTAACGAGCATCAGAGGTTCTTTGGGGCACTGGAACGGTTCTTTCTTCCCTGCAGCTGCATTTACAAGGATCCTTGTGTCTAAAATGCATATCATGAGCACTGGGAAGTTAATTTTCCTATATGCAATAGATTTTGACGTTTAGTATTCATATACTATTTGAAACAAGTTTTTGATAGGAACTCATATACCCCAAGCTGGTCATAGACTATGTAGATGAAGATGACCTTGAACTCTTGAGTTCTGATTCTCCCGCCTCCACTTCCCAAATGCTGAGATTATAGGACTGGACCTCCATACTTGGTTTATATGGTTCCGGGGATCAGTCCAAGGTTTTGTTCATGCTAGGGAGGTAATATGCCGACTGAGTTACCGCCACACATACATTTTGGTTTTTTTAAGGAAAAACTGTGTGCAGCCCAACCCAAAACTTGGTCTACCCCTGTGGACTCTGACCTCTGCTCTCTGAGCCTCAGCAGAAAGGACAGAGGAGTGGCAGAGGCCTCCTAAGAGCAAGGTGCGCACTATCACAAACCAAACATTCATAAGCTTCATTTCTCAGCCTTCTTTCCTCATGGCTGTAGAGTGACTGCTGTCTGTGGAACACTCAGCTCAGCACCCAGCCTGGAGTCTTTGCTTTTCAGTCCCTGGATCTCATCACCCAGAAATGGATGATGGAGTCTGCCTTCTGATTCCCCATGGTCATAACCAGTGCAAATTCCCTTCTAGTCACAGAGGAAAACGTATAGCCTGTCTTAGTTACTGTTCAGTTGCTGTGAGGAGACACCATGACCAAGGTAACTTAAGAAAAAAAGTATTTAATTGGGGGCTTGCTTCCGGTTTCGGAGGGTTAGTCCATTATCTTCGTGGCGGAGAGTGTAGAAGCAGGCAGCAGGCAGGCAGGCAGGCAAGCAGACAGTAGACAGGCAGGCAGACAGCAGACAGCAGGCAACAGGCAGCAGGCAACAGGCAGCAGGCAACAGGCAGCAGGCAGCAGGCAGCAGACAGGCAGCAGACAGGCAGCAGGCAGGCAGCAGGCAGCAGGCATACAGGCAGACGGCAGGCAGCAGTCATACAGGCAGACAGCAGGCAGGCAGGCAGGCATACAGGCAGGCAGCAGACAGCAGGCAGGCAGCAGACAAGCAGTAAACAGTAGGCAGCAGGTAGCAGGCAGGCAGCAGGCGGCAGGCAGGCAAGCAGGCAGACAGCAGGCAGGCAGCAGGCAGGCAGGCATACAGGCAGGCAGCAGACAGCAGGCAGGCAGCAAGAAAGCAGCAAACAGTAGGCAGCAGGCAGCAGGCAGACAAGCAGGCAGCAGGCAGGCATGGTGCTGGAACAGTAGCTGAGAGAGCTTTACACCCTGATCTACAGACAGGAGCCAGGGAGGAAGGGAGGACTTGTCATGAGCTTTTGAAATCTCAGAGCCCACGCCCAATGACACACCTCCTCCAACAAGACCACTCCTCCAAATCATTCTACTATTTCTCAAACAGTTCCAGTCCCTGGAGACTGAGTATCCAAATATAGGAGCCTATGGAAGCCATTCTCATTCAAACCACAACGTGGACCAATAGATGGATCCAGCTTACTTGTATTACCCAATTAGCAGAGACCTCTAACCAATGGCCCTTGATGGGGAGGGAAGTACAAGGTGAGGTTTAACTCATCACCATCCCCTGCCTGGTTCAGGGTCTCAATCCAATATACAGCTCTCACCTCAAGGGGAATAGGAGATAGTTGGTTCTGTAGCTAAATATGATTGTGATGGTCCAGGAACATGGATTCACATTACCCCAAATACCACATTTCAACGTGGCAATGACTTTGTGGAGTACAGAACAAAAGACAGTCCCCTGTCAAGGCATTTTAATAAAAACACAGTGGTGGGAAGCTTACAGGTGGATTACTGTAAAGTGGGCGGGTCTATGCTATAAATTGTAGAGGCTCTTTAAGAACATCCTTAGCTTTGGGGCTGGTGGAAGCTAATCGTTAAGTCCGTCAAACATTCTGAAATGATTTATTTATGTGGCTGTTAGGTACAACAGCGCTGGACAGAGAAGCGATTAAAGGGTCAAACAACCCAAGACAACCAGATGTGGACCAGTCAGAATAACTTTCCAAAATGCTAACTGATCAGTCGGCTCTGAAGACTCTTTGGACACTTCAGTTCACATGACCCTCAGCTTTTCTTGTCCCACTGCTGTCGGGAGAGCTCCCAGGCCGCTTCCCCTGCTACACCTCACACCCAGCTTCCCCAAGACCTTCCTCGCCTCTCGCTCCCCCAGAGAAGGCACAGGGGACCCTGCATGGCCAAGCACCTGCCACCCTCCCATCCCTTCCCAGACACAGCCTGGCAACTCTGTGAACATGGGCCCTCTGCTCTTCCTTCCCACCACAACCCGGGGAGCCTGGAGTCCCCTTCCCTCTGCGCTGTCTTCTCAATCAATGCTGATTTCCTTTAAGGGCCCACTCCAATGCCTCATCCTCTGAGACGCCTTCCCTCACCTTCCCATCCTCCTTCCACGGGTCCCAGCAGCAGCCATATGTCTAGGAAGCAAGCAGTCAGTTGGAAATCCAGTCAGCGAGTGATGGAGGGTGCTTCAGGAGCTTCTATCGTCCTGTGGGGACAGGCTGCTGAGAGCACAGAAATGCAGAAGCAACTTCAGGATAATTATGGCATGAGTGACAAGACGAGGCGGGGTGTCACTGGGGCTGTCACTCTCCTGAGGGCAGGGCTGCAGCACCACCATGCAGTACTGGTCTAGAACCCAGGGTTTCCCTTGGGTGTTAGACAAATATTCTACTAACTGAAGCTAACTGAAGTATGTCCTTAGCCTACTGTGTGTGTGTGTGTGTGTGTGTGTGTGTGTGTGTGTTTTGTTTGTTTGTTGAGCAAATACTTTTTAATTACTATATTTTACAAATATACTAGGGAATCATGCAATGCTGCCTACCTTGGATGCAATTCTGGGCCACACACCTACAGACTCCTTTGCAACCGGACCTGTGATAGAGAACCTTTTATCTCACCTTTATTGTTTTCTCTCTGACCCCTGCATTATCTTTCAAAATAAAGCGACACTCTATCTTCTCTTCTGTATGACTTTCATTATCAAATTACCCGCTGCTGGGTGGGCCATTTTTTCTTTGTTCTTATTTGCCTTTCTTAACTCTGTCTAGCAGCAGGAAGTCTGTTCAGCTATCCCTTGATTCCCTTCACAGAAATGATATACACATTTTTGGTTCCTATGTCAGCAAAGTTGATCACAGCTCCTACCAGAAGACCCAGGGAAATCCAGAGGACCCACCCCATGTCCCTACATCAACACCCTGAATGCCTGGAAAAAGTCAGAAAGGAAGTAATGACAAGAGACCCTGGATAAGAACTCCAGACTTTGTATTCTTAATGGGGTCCTGGGTAGACTTGCCAGATCTAGCAAATGAACATACCACAGAGGATACTCTCACTTTAAAATACTGTCGTCTGAAGTTCAAGAGGCCAACTCCTAGGTTTCCACTGCCCTGTGAATTCCAAGAGCAAGGACCCAGAGCCTGTGCCTGCTGTCTGTAGGTGCTCAACAAACACAGAAGGGCTGGCTGTTACAGTGGCACTCCGGTTCTGCAGTGTGGGTGCCACACTTTGTATACACAGCACCTGCTGAGAGGATTCCGTCGTCTGCCACAGCCTCTATCAGCGTGTCCCTTCTGACCTCATGGAATAAGAAAAGAACAGAGGCTGGGGGATAGCTGCATGGACACAATGTTAGCTGACTCGGCAGGAGGACCTGAGCTCAGATCCCCAACACCAACATGAGAAGCTTAGCATGGGGAACAGAGACAGACAGGTAGCAGGACTTACCGGCCAGACTAGCCAATCGCGGAACTCCATGTTCTGTGAGAGACTGTCTCAAAAACTAAGGTAAAGAGATGCAGACACCCAACATTAACCTCTGGCCTCTACACACACACACACATAGCAATAACAGAAAAAGAAAAGAAAAAGTTAATGTGGTGAGATGTGGAGTAATATGGAAACTGGCATTTTCTCAGTCATACGCGCAGGACATAAATGAAAATGTCTCTGGAGAGCACTTCCCTCTCTCTAAGCAGGTACCTCCTCCCGGACGCCCTGCCTGCCCCATTCCCACCTGGCAGGCTCTCCTAACCTCTCCTCTGTTGGCACACGTTGCTGGCACATAGGTGTTTGTTCCATGAGAGCGTGGCATGAAAGGGTTATAGTGAGACTCTGGAATCCGCGTCCAGCTCCTGCTGGACTGGGCTCCTTGAAAGCTGGCATCAGCTCAGAAGTGAGTCACAAATGTCAGAACAGAGACTCAGGATCAGAGTTCCCATCTCAGCACCTCCCATAGCAGAGGCTGGGGTGCAGAGCCACACCCCATATTGCTCTCCAGAGGGTGAGCACGCCCTCAGGACCCAGCCTGAGAGGATTGCAGACGGGACCCTGGCGAGCATGAGGTTCACCTACCCCCCGCCCCCGATCCCACGAATAAGCTCAGTCTTCCACTTCATGAAAGGAACTCTGTCCTGGACCACCCTGGTCCCCGCGGCTCTCAACCTCAGAGGCTTGTGTTGTTGGATGACTTTCTTTGAGCTCTGACAAGGACAAGGAGAAGCTCTGTAGGCAGTGTTTGACTTGCGGGTGGGTGGGGTTTTTTCATGACTACAAACTACTGGCTGTTGAAAAGTTTTGCATTTACTTGTGAATTGCCTGTGTGTGTGTGTGTGTGTGTGTGTGTGTGTGTGTGTGTAGGGAGGGAGGCAGGACTGAAAGGCCCAACCTATCTTCAGTTTCTAAGTGTCTCCAGTGCTTAGCATGTCATTGAGAATCCCGTATTTATTTCTGTGCCATGACATCACTGTTTGGCGCATCTTATAACCTGAGGTGTCGAGAGCGGCTCTCCTTCTTCGCACTCACGTCAGAGGATCGCATCACATCACACCCAGCAGGAGTTAGTTAGGACCTGATCCTGGGTGAGGCCAGCTTAGCTCTGAGGAGGGACACAGATACACCGTGTATAACAGTGACAAAAATGAACTCGAGGTCTGTAGTGGCTATTCCTGGTTGTCAACTTGACTATATGTGGAATGAACTACAATCTAGAATTGGAAGGCTCACCTATGATCCTAATTTGGAGGCTCAGAGACATAAGTTTCTGACCTGGACTTAGCATGGAGATCTTGAAGCATGGATTCCAGTCAAGGTCATCTGGGATTAAAGGTGTGGAGACATACACCTTTAATCCCAGACTTCAAGTTCATCTGGGATTAAAGGTGTACACCTTTAATCTGGGCTACACCTTCTACTGGAGGCATATATAAGGACATTGAAAGAAGGAAGACTGATTCTTCCTTGCCGGCTTGCTTCGTGGGACTGAGCAACTGCAAGATCCTTGGACTTCCATCCACAGCTGCTGCTGTCTACTGTTGGGGAGTTGGACTACAGACTGTAAGTCATCGACAAATTCCCTAACTACATAGAGACTGCCCATACGATCTGTGACTCTAGAGAACCCAGACTAATACAAGGTCGAAATCCGTTTTTTTACACATGATTTCCTTATACGCTAGAGAAACCTGTAACAGATTTCTTTCACGGAGCAAAAAGGAAAGATGCGACAAAGAGAAAAGAGAGGGCCAACAAGATGGCTCAGAGGGTGAGGGCGCAGACCTGACCATCTGAGTTCGATCCCCAAAACCACTCAATGGTGAGGGAAGAACAAAGTCCAGACAATTGTCCTCCAGCCTCCAGACATGTGTCACAGCAGATGTGCCCCCCCCACATACACACCTACACACACACACACACACACACACACACACACCCATACACACACACACCTATACACACACATACTCCTACACAGACACACAGACATACCTACACATATACCTACACACATGTACATACACATCACGCACGCAAACACATACACACACACCCATACACACACATACCCCTACACAAACACACCTACACATATACCTACACACATGTACACACACATCATGCATACATACACACACCCATATAATGCATACCCCTACACAGACACACACGCCTACACATATACCTACACACATGTACACACACATCATGCATACATACACACACCCATATACACACATACCCCTACACAGATACACAGACACACCTACACATATACCTACACACATATATATACACATCATGCACACATACACACACACACAGACACACAGACACACACAGACACACACAGACACACACACACACACACACACACACACTGACATCTGACACTCGGGACATGTTGAAAATGGTTAGCATGTCCTTGGTCCACTGCTCTTAGCTGGCCCTTTGCATGCTCCATCCTTGACAGCTGGGGGGGGTGGGCATCAAAGCAAAGCAGATAATTCCAGTGGCTCATAAATCCTTGAGGAGCCTTTGGCAGTGGACTGTGCTGTATTTGTGGTGAGCTGCGAATGTGTCACTTCTGGCAGGCTCCTAGGAGGACGGTTCCATCTCTATGCAGGTCTACCCATAACCTTCATACAATTATCAACAGTACACAAATATAATCAGCCTAAATGTCCAGCAGGAGGGCACGAGTTAAATATATGTCATCCTATCCTCAGCATAAACTAGTAGAGACCTTCTGAAATGTGGTGGTGATGTAAACAAAACAAAACAAAACAAAACAAAACAAAACAAAACAAAAACGTTGTGATGAACTGGGCCTGGTAGTGTGCACCTGTAACCCCGGAATTTTAGAGACTGTGGCTAGGGGACATGAGTTCTCTGTGAGGCTGTCTCAAAACACACACGCACGCACACGCACACACACACACACACACACACACACACAGAGAGAGAGAGAGAGAGAGAGAGAGAGAGAGAGAGAGAGAGATCACAAAAGAATATGTACGACTGGTATGTTGTAAAATTAAGTAAATTTTTTTTTTTTTTTAGGACTGGGGGTATAGCTCAGTGGGAGAACACTTTTCCTGGCATGCATGGAGGCTCTGGATTCTATCCCCAGCACTACAAAGTAAAAATAAAGAGTAAATTTCAAAAGAATCCACCCAGGAGTCCTGGGGAAGACGGCAGAATAAACACCTGTATATCCTTGGCTCTTCTCCAAGCCTCCTGTAGATAATAAAATGAGCCTTTGTGTCTTTGTTTGCCCAAGGTGGCCCCAAGCCCCCTGCCTCAGCTCCCCACATGCTAGGATTAAAAGCATGTGCCAACTATTTCCAGCTTCAAAGGCTATTTATAAAAGTATATACCTGCAAAAATTGATAAAACGTTTAAAAAAAAAAGTCTTTCAAGTGCCAGGTATGGTGGTTACACCTGGAGTCACTGCACTTGAATGGTAGAGTCAGGAAGATCACGAATTCAGAGTCAGCTTGGCCTGCGTGTGACCCACGAGACATGTTTGTCTCAAACAAAACAAAAAATATTAGCTGTGGGTGTACATGGGTGGATGAGTCCCACAGAGTCCCTGCATGCCACTGGAGGCAGACCCCACAGGCATGGAGGATGGAAGGCACTCAGTCTGTGGAGGGCCAGTCAGAAAGCACCAAGGAAAAGGCTTGCTTAGAAGAGGTGAAACTGGGACTGGAGAGACGGCTCAGCGGTTAAGAGCACCTTCTTCTGAAGGTCCTGAGTTCAAATCCCAGCAACCACATGGTGGCTCACAACCATCCCTAATGAGATCTGATGCCCTCTTCCGGGGTATCTGAAGACAGCTACAGTGTACTTGCATATAATAAATAAATAAAACTTTTTTTTAAAAAAGGGTGAGATTGGATGGGCATTGGCGGTTCATGATCCCAGCGCTATGGTTGGGGAAGGCAGCGTTCCAAGCAGGTGGTCTGCAAAGCAAGTTAAAAAAAAAAAAAAAAAAAAAAAGGACGAAAATGGCAATAGACTGACTGCTGTTTGAGTTCGTATGAAGGCACTACAGTCAGTTGCCCCAGCTAATCAGATGAAAACAGGAAAACAACTAACTCCCTCTGAAACAAGATGCAAGCCCCGGAAGTTGAGATGAACTCGTTGGAAGAGGGCACAGTCCTGGTTCACTGAGCAACGGAGAAATTGTGGTGCGCAGAGTTGCGCATGCTGAAAATCCCTAAATGTACTTAAAATCCACCCTCTGGGATAGCCGGGAAGGACGAAGAGGTGACTCAGTAGAGGACTGAGGAGGGGGACACTGGGGAAGTGACCGGACAAACCTGGCACTAGAGAACTCCTGTGGGCCACCTGGCTGAGTGAGGCGAGCCCTCCAGGACTGAAGACCGGTCAGGGGTGGGGCCTCGTTAGCGCCCTCTACTGCCAAGATTTAACATGGTGCTACTTAGCATAGCCTCTGGACCCACGGGCAATCTGCAGGTTCAACAAAGTGTGGATCGGAAAGTTCAGTAGTTATATTTATACTGAGCACACGCAGACTTTTTCTTGTCCTTATTCTGTGATCAATGCAACTATCTACATATTAGCTATTTGTATGACACAAAATACATGTGCCATACAAATACCATATCCTTTTATAAAAGAGATTTGAGCAGATTTTAGTCTCCAAAATCTAGTATGTCAGGGACAGGAGGTCTCTCACAATTGATTGTCTACAGATACCGAGAGCTGACTCTACTTCTAAGGCCCAACATTATTTTCACAGAGCCAGTAATAAAGAGCAGATTTGGAGCTAAGGGACTATGAATAAAAATAGGTGGAAGATCTTCTAGGTAAGTAGAAAATGAGATAATATACGTAATATCCTCGGCACAGGCCTTGTCGAACAAATGAGTTAGTTGTAGTCACTATGATGGATGATTTAGACTTAGACAAGGTCTTTCCTCTTTCTGCTTTTTGGGGAGCTAAATGAGTTCTTGAAGAAGACAACTGCGGTTAATTGTTAGATTTTTCTAGAAGACCACAGGAGTCTGACTGATGGATACACATGGAAATTAGCAGTGGGGGAGGTCTGAGGGCTGTGTGCCAGCAGGGAAGAAGGTCAGGTGAGACCCTGTGATAATCAGGAGAGAACTAGCACGCCTAGGCCAATGGTAAGTGTAAATGAGCCAACTATGAGCCACTCCCCGCCCCAAATTACTCAGGCCCCACTACCACCATCCTCAACTACAGCAGGGAGTGACCCACAAGGCTTGAGAGGAGTTAGGCCTTAAAGGGCAAGGATCTTCCCTCACAGAGTACCTTTTTCGTTGGGAAACTTGGAGCTGCATGTGACAGAAACTCACTCGCAAAAGCCTTAGACATTCAGCATGAGTTAGGAGTTCTAGAATTAGTTGTCCACTGTCTCCTAAAGATCCAGAAGTCAAAAATACAGAAATAGGTCTGGAGAGATGGTTCAGCGGTTAAGAGCACCGACTGCTCTTCTGAAGGTCCTGAGTTCAAATCCCAGCAACCACATGGCGGCTCACAACCATCTGTAATGAGATCTGATGTCCTCTTCTGGTATGTCTGAAGACAGCTACAGTGTACTTACGTATAATAAATGAATAAATCTTTCTCTCTCTCTCTCTCTCTCTCTCTCTCTCTCTCTCTCTCTCTCTCTCTTTGAGACAGGGTTTCTGTAGTTTTGTCCTGGAACTCACTCTGTAGACCAGGCTGGCCTTGAACTCAGAAATCCGCCTGCCTCTGCCTCCCAAATGCTGGGATTACAGGCGTGCGCCACCACCGCCCAGCCTTGGTTTTTTTCAAGATAGGGTTTCTCTGTGTAGCCCTGGCTGTCCTGGAACTCACTCTGTAGATCAGGCTGGCCTCGAACTCAGAAATCCACCTGCTTCTGCCTCTGCCTCCTGAGTGCTGGGATTACAGGCGCGTGCCACCACCGCCCAGCATAAATGAATAAATCTTAAAAACAAACAAACATGGAGATAATGCACATGTTGTCAGTGTGTGTCAAATTGGCATCCCCACTTTGTAAAACTGTATCCACTCTCTAATGGCAAACAGAGGCATACCCAGAGACCCAGCAATTCCACTCCTAGGTATATCCAGGCACTCTTACAGCAGAAATCACTCACAGCCACACTGTTTTTAGTAGCCCAAATTGGGACACTGTTTACATGCCTGTCAAGAGTCAAGATGGATAAATTACATCATGTTCTCCAACTAAAATTGTATTCAGCTGTGAGAATGAGTGATCTACAGTGGGTGTATCCCACAGACATAGTAAAAGGAAGATCTCAGATGCAGAGGGTGCTGTGTGTTTAAGAAAGGGCTGTACTCAGCAGGACCAACCAGTTCTGACTGTACCAATAGTTCTTAACCTGTGGGTCTCGACCCCCTTGAGGGTCTCAGATCAGATATTCTGCACATCATTTACATTATGATTCATAACAGTAGCAAAAGTACAGTTATGAAGTAACAACAAAATAATTTCATGGTTGGGGGTCAGCAGAACATGAGGGTGAGGGACTGTATTAAAGAGTGGCAGCCTTATAGGAAGGTTGTGTTATTGTGGCTGAGAACCACTGGCTTTCTACGAAGCCCTAAAGCAGGAGAAGCTGTCTGCGATGTCAGATGTCAGGACAGAGGCTGCCCTCTGGCACAAGCAGGAAAGAGAAGATTCTAGTTCCATAAGATTGCTTGATCTGTGACCTTTTGTGACGCTGTATGCTTGTAGTTTCCTATGTATTTACTACATTTCCAAAAACCGAGCATGTCGGTGCCAGCTTTCTTCTGTGGCTCCTTGTTCAACGTCTGGCCTCGCTTTCAGCTTTCTGCCCTCGTGGTTATAGAGTTGCTGCCAGACTGTGCGCATGACCTATTCACTGAGCTGTGTCTAACAGCAGGAGGTAGGATGGTTTAAGCTTGCCTTTCTCCTTTCTTATACCAACTGTTCTGTTGTTCTCCGTGTGTACTTTATCCCTGCAGCCACTATCAGTATTGAATATACCCAGAATGCCCTGCAGCCACTGTCAGGATTGAATATACCCAGAGTGCCCTGCAGCCACTGTCAGGATTGAATATACCCAGAATGCCCTGCAGCCACTGTCAGGATTGAATATACCCAGAATGCCCTGCAGTCACTGTCAGTATTGAATATACCCAGAATGCCCTGCAGCCACTATCAGTATTGAATATACCCAGAATGCCCTGCAGCCACTGTCAGGATTGAATATACCCAGAGTGCCCTGCAGCCACTGTCAGTATTGAATATACCCAGAGTGCCCTGCAGCCACTGTCAGTATTGAATATACCCAGAATGCCCTGCAGCCACTGTCAGGATTGAATATACCCAGAATGCCCTGCAGTCACTGTCAGTATTGAATATACCCAGAATGCCCTGCAGCCACTGTCAGGATTGAATATACCCAGAGTGCCCTGCAGCCACTGTCAGTATTGAATATACCACCCAGAATGCCCTGCAGCCACTGTCAGGATTGAATATACCCAGAGTGCCCTGCAGCCACTGTCAGGATTGAATATGCCCAGAATGCCCTGCAGCCACTGTCAGGATTGAATATACCCAGAGTGCCCTGCAGCCACTGTCAGTATTGAATATACCCAGAATGCTCTGCAGCCACTGTCAGTATTGAATATACCCAGAATCCCTTGCAGCCACTGTCAAGTGGCCATCTCTGCAAAGCTCTGTTCCATTAATTTCCATTCTCAACTCTCCCCAACGTCTGTTAATTTCCATTTGACCTTCTAACTTTGACATTTGGGTGACTCTAGGTTTTCATGTAAGTGTCATGTTTCTCATATTTATATATGTGAATATATATATATATATATATATATATTCTTTTTTTTGTTTTGTTTTGTTTTTCGAGACAGGGTTTCTCTGTGAAGCCCTGGCCGTCCTGGAACTCACTCTGTAGACCAGGCTGGCCTCGAACTCAGAAATCCGCCTACCTCTGCCTCCCAAGTGCTGGGATTACAGGCGTGCGCCACCACCACCCGGCTTATATATTCATTTTTTAAAGATTTGTTTATTTTATGTATCTGAATACACTGGCTCTGTCTACCAGAGGAAGGCATTGGATCCCATTACAGATGGTTGTGAACCACCATGTAGTTGCTGGGAATTGAACTCAGGACCTCTGGAAGAGCAGTCAGTGCTCTTCACCTCTGAGCCATCTCTCCAGCCCCTATATTCATTTTTCGAGACGGAGTTTGTCGGTGTAGCTCTGGCTGTCCTAGAACTCTAGCTCTATAGAGCAGCCTGGCCTCCAACTCACAGATCTGCCTGCCTCTGCTTCTGAGTGCTGGGATTAAAGGTGTGTGCCACCGCTGCCCACTACTCTTCTCTTCAGCAAAGAGGAAACCTTTCCTAGAAGCCCTGATGAGGCTTTCTCCTCAAGTGACATGGGTTGAGATAGGTAAAAAGCATATATTATAACTAAATTGCCTGTCTGGGCTGTCCAGCTCCTAGCAGAAGCTACTCCACCAGGAGAAATAATGATTCCAGTGTGGAAAAAAATGATTATAACATTTCCACAAGAAGAGAAAAATTGAAATTCACATACATGTGGAAACTAAACAGCACACTCCTAAATAACCAGTGGATGAAGATTAACTCCCCAGCAAAATTAGAAGCTATTTTATGATGAATTAAAACAAAATCACAAGACACCCAAATGTATAGGGTGTAGCTAGCATAGTGCATATTAGAGCTGTAAATGCCTATATTTAGAAAAGAATGAGCCAGATCAATATAAGGGAGAGGGATACACAGGTTGCTAGGGGAATCGAGGGGCGGGGTACTAAGCTTTGCAGCAAAGATGACATTTTAAAGGATGAGTAAGGCTGGAGGAGAGTGGGAAGGGATTCCGAGCAGAATCAAGAGCCTTAGAAAAAGCACGGAGATCTGAACTGGCGTGCAGGATGCTGTGCTATCCGGAGTTCCTTTTTCCCCAGAGTGCAAACTATGTAGAAAGGTGAGAGAGCTGCAGGGCCAGGCGGGCCCGGGAAGCCTCGGCAGCTCTGGTGAGAGCTTTGGCCTTTGGTTTTTGGATCATAGAAAGGATTGTAAGTGATGGGTGATAGGAGGAAGGTTTCCTTTTCGAAAAAGCTTTCTAGATGAAGTTTTCTATGGAGATTATGTGGGTTGCATGGGAGTGAGCTGGAGACAGGACGACCAGAGAGGAGCAACATCATAGACAGGGAGTCTAAGTGGCATGCATTTACTCCTCGAATTGGTCGCTTCAGACCCTCTGGAGGTTGAGAACTACGGAGTGTGAGTGTTGGCAGACATCAGGCATCTCTGCAGGCCTGCTTCCTTGTTTGCAGATGGCGATCTTGCTAGGTTGTGCCTAGCAGAGAGCAGAGACAGGCCATCACTCTCTCATGCCTTTCTTTTAAGGGCTCCAAAGTTATTCGTGAAAGCTGAGCATGTATGACCTGTTTCCCAAAGAAATACTACCACATTAGCCAGGCGGTGGTGCACGCCTGTAATCCCAGCACTCTGGGAGGCAGAGGCAGGTGGATTTCTGAGTTCGTGGTCAGCCTGGTCTACAGAGTGAGTTCCAGGACAGCCAGGGCTATACAGAGAAACCCTGTCTCAAAAAAAAAAAGAAAGAAAGAAAGAAAGAAAGAGAAGAAGAAGAAGAAGAAGAAGAAGAAGAAGAAGAAGAAGAAGAAGAAAAAGAAGAAGAAAAAGAAAAGAAAAGAAATGCCACCACATTAAGATCTTAGATGGACCAGAGGATGGAGACCCAGGAGAGCCAGGGGTGCGGTTCAGATGCCTAAGAGCTGTTGCTGATGGTGTGTTCTAGGACAGCTCTGAAGATCTACAATCAGGGAGTGTAGGAGAGCAGTGTCTCAGCTCAGCATCCTGGCAGAGGGCAAATTCAGTCTTCTCCTTTTCTGCTTATGCAGACTCCCTGGAGCAGGGGGATCAAGGTGGGTGGAGCCTAGCCACACTGTGAGGGTCATTCTCTGCTTGGGCCATTCCTTCAAAGGCCGATGTATCCTGAAAACATTTCCAAAGATAGATCCAGAAACAGTGCTGAAACAGGTATCTGGGTGCTGTGTGGCTCATCGAGTGGGCACAAACGGAACTCATGGCATAGTTAAGGGAGAAGAAAATGGGCTTAACTTAGCAGTGGTGGGGCTGGGGGAGGGAGGGGCTGGACACAAAGAAATCTGGGCACTATCTTAAAAATGTGTATGTGTGTATGTATGTACGTACGAGGCAGACAGACAGACAGACAGACAGACAGACAGAGGAGGATATACATGCACCACAGTGTCCACATGGAGGTCCGAGACCAAATTGCAAGAGGTTCTCTCCTTCCACTAAGCGGCTCCTCAGGTTCTCAGGCTCAGCCACTGGTGCCTTTACTTGCAGAGCCGCCTCCCTGGCCCTTAAGCTATGCCCTACCCACTTTTGCTGAGCACCATCATGAAAGAAGATGTATTATTATCATCGCTGTCAGAGATTTGCTAATGTCAAGTGGAAGCTTACATGTCCTCGGTCTCCAGGACCTCCCTGCCTCACCTCATCACCTCCCTTTCAACTACAGGATCCCTGAGGTAACCCCAGGTTTGCCAGCGAGGTAATACTCCTTTCCTTCTAAGCTTCTCGTCCCACTGTGCCGAGCACTTTGGACTCATTCCTTCTGGGGCCACTTCCTTGTTCTACAAACATCTTACCCTCTAGGAGATGGTCACAAGTTATAGGATTGAGGGCCAGATTCCCACTCGGTTGGTTTTTTGTTTGTTTGTTTGTTTGTTTGTTGTTGTTGTTGTTGTTTGTTTTTTTTTTGTTTTTTTTTGTTTGGTTTTCCAAGGCAGGATTTCTCTGCGTAGCCCTGGCTGTCCTGGAACTCACTCTGTAGACCAGGCTGGCCTCTAACTCAGAAATCCACCTGCCTCTGCCTCCCAAGTGCTGGGATTAAAGGCATGTGCCACACCGCCCAGCATCCACTCATGTTTTGTCTGTCTGTCTGTCTGTCTGTCTGTCTGTCTGTCTATCTATCTATAGTCATGTGCTACACAGTGGTGGTTCAATCAATGACAACCTGAGTCTACAGTTGGTGTTCCATATATTATAATGAAGCTGAAAAATTCCTATTACCATCTTTGATTCTCTGATGTTTGCACAGTGATGAAATTTCTTGGTGATGAATTTATCGGATTATATCTCATCATGAAGCAGTCCATGTCTCTCTGTGTATATGTGTGTGTATATACACTTAAATTTAGCCAGTGGCTTGAAGAAGAGGACAGTTTCTCTGGCCTGTCCTGTTTCCTGATGGGTGTGATAGTCTTATCTTGGTCTACTTTGCTCTGCTCCTTTGGTGTCTGAAAGCTCCAGCTGTTCGGAGGGTCAGGCTCGGTGGAAGGAGCTGTGGGGATCTGGCCCACTTTGAAGAGGCAGCTGAACTGCACAGGGTGTTGTCTTCCCTACCACCATCTTCACCCTTGTCCACTCTGTGGCTGTATTTCTCTAGAGAGAAATGATCGGCTTCTGGTAGAAGGTCTTCCAAAAAAACCAAGCCACTTGCTCTGAAAACAGAAACCGGCCACCCACAATTAGTTCGAACTGTATCTAAAGCCATCAGCTTTATCTGTCTTTGTCCTATAAGGGTGCCAGTCTTGCATGATCCAGCCTAGGACATGATCCTGGCTTACTCATTAGTAAGACAATGACTGTCAGCTTTGGTTACAAGGTAGAATGAACTTGAAAAGAAATCCTTCTAGGATCTGACCCCTGATAATTAAGTTCCAATCTTTGCATATGGGGGCAGGTATAAATATACTTCAGCTGCCTATGCTGCCTGCTAGAGAATTGTAGCCCTAGAACATTCCAGAGGCTTCATAAGAGAGGCTCAAAGAATGTCTGCTGGGCCCTGTTACTGTTCATGGAAGATGCTTTCTGGTTTTGAGGAAGCATGAAGGACTCACAACTTCTGCGTGACTGCAATTACGCCATGCGGTAAAAGGTGAGGTAAGTGGACCGTGCCGTCAGACAGAAGAACTGGTAAGGCTGAGCAGGTTCAAAACCTCGGGGAATCTCAGAATTGAGATCCGAAGGTACTGAACCAGCTCCAGGCTAAGCGCTACCTGTCCTGGAACATGTAACCAGGACACCCCACTGAGAGGGCCATGACACTCAGCCACATAGGGACAATACCCGTAGTCCTTCTCCATGCAAATACAGTATCCCTGACATCTCAGACTAAGCCGATGGGAAGCGTCTAGCCCTGGATCCCACCCTACCCCCAAAATGCTTACAAACTCCCTATCCACATAAAATAAAGTTCATGAGTTATTTCATGAAGAATCATCTGAGTGGCTGAATTTTTTTTTTTTTTTTAAGCTATAACACTGGGGAAGAGTTTTCTCTCCTGAAGCCTTCATTGCTGGACCTAGGATCAGCCCAGCAGGCCGAGCTCATGCCCCAGCTACTAGGTACCATTAACATTGGTGCTGTAACTGTAGCAGGAGAGACCCCAGCTATGGGCCCTGCACAAGCTCCCCCTGGAGAGCTGTAATACTTCAGCTGTACCAGTCAGACCAAAGCCCCTCAGAACCTTCATTCTGGCTGGATTCCAGAGATCCTTGGATTGCGTTCTGTGTCCGTCTCTCCCCCCACCCCCCCAGCAGCTTGTGGGCCGTGCTCAGGCGCCTCAGCAGCAAGGTAGACAGACATACAGCCCAGCAGTAAACGGAGTTCATACAAACTGAAGAGTTTAGGTGGGGCGTAATGGTGCAGTCCTTTAAGCCAAGCAGGCAGAGGCACTTAGGTCTAACTCTGGTGAGCCTGAGGGCAGCCTAGTCTACATGGTGAGTTCCAGGTCAGCCAGGGCTGCATAGTAAGACCCTGTTTCAAAAGCAAAAACAAAGACAAAGACCTTCTTGGCTTCCTCCACATAGACAGAGCGATACTAAATACTCAGAGCATGCGGTACTGTCCTGACCATATTATAAAGTGGCTGCCTTTGAGAACTGGTGACTGGGATTTGTAGAGTTATCGCTGCTCTAACTGCAGAGGAGCCATCTATGACACTAGAGAGAGCCACAGCAAACTGGAAGACGTTCAAAGATGTGGCCCTGGACGGTTACTGAGGAGGGCATACTGCAGCGTAGTGTGCAACGTTGGTCATTAAACTGCTGCTGCCACACAGAGCAATTAAGGGAGTCACCGCTGGGACAGCCATACCCCTCCATGGTCTCCCGAACCAGAAGACTTTCTTATTATTGTTTTTTCCTTTTTTTTTTGTTTTTGTTTTTGTTTTAATATGCAGACTTTAAAAATAGACCCAAATAGATTTTACAGTGAGAGAAAACGGTCCATACTGTCTTGGGAGCGATGATAATACTTTACAATTCAGTTATAATAATGTTGACTCAACTCTGTAAATGTACTAAAAGACAGCGAACCATATGCTTTAAACTAGTGAGTTATGGGATGTATGTTATATCCCAATAAAGCGGCTCTTTAAAAAGATATTACAAGGGTAGAAAAAAAAATAACAGGACGATTTCTACCACTCTCATAGCACGTGGCCTGGCTGTCTCAGGAATGAAGTTGCCTTCCTGTGTGCACGTGTGCATGCGTGCTGCTGCCCCGGGACGTGAGCTCGCTCAGGGGGCGTTGACAGAGGTGCCCTGCAAGGCTGGTTGGGCAGTCCGCTGCCATTAGATAGGAGAGGGCTGGGGACAACGCTGCAGAGCTGACAGCAAAACGAAAGCAAGCCAGTTGTTCTATTGGGAAGGAAAGGCAGAAGCTACTGTCCGCGGAGCGCTTCTTGCAGAGAGCGACTTCCCAGGGGCAGCTAAGAGCGAGCTCTTGCTCCCGACAGGAAATGGTAGACCGTGTGTGTGTGTGTGTGTGTGTGTGTGTGTGTGTGTGTGCTTCATCCGTACCTCAACTTACCCCTCTCTCCCCGGGGCTCTAAGGAGGGGTTTTCTGGGGGCCCTCCTTAACTCATTTGATGTAGAAGTCACTTAATCAGCTTCAGGGGGCTCCACCATGATGGGTGTAAGTAGGTTCAAAGATACTGTGTGTATAGCCTTTGTGTGTGCAGGAGCTCGCAAGTGCTTTCCTAATACCTTGCATTTGCTGGAGGCCTGGGACTTGACGAGGCTTGGAAGTTCTAAGTCAGTTCTCCAAAAACGGTTAAAAGGACACAGGGAGCAAGGGTAGGCACCTGGTCCTGTGGCACCTGCTGTCCTCATGCTTCTCTTTCAAGGGGCACAACTACACACCCATGTTCGTGCTGGCTGTCTATGGCATCAAAAGGCTTTGTTCTCATGGGAACAGGACTGCAAAGGGGAATTTAAGGACCGCACTGGAGAAGTATGCTGGGACTGTGACTACCAAGCAGAAAAGTTCCTGGTAAATGGTGCCGGCCACAGGCCACCTCCTGGGAGAGTTCCACACTCGGACTATTTACTAATATTCCCCTGCCAAGGGTGGTCCACTGCCCTTCATGGGAGCTGGACAGCCAGTTTCCTCCTCTGGATTTAATTTCATGAGCTGCCACACATGTACCTGGTAAAGGTGCTCCGTTACATAAAGTCACAGTTTGTGGCTTTAAGAATATGGAAGTCTAGCCGGGCGGTGGTGGCACACGCCTTTAATCCCAGCACTTGGGAGGCAGAGGCAGGCAGATTTCTGAGTTCGAGGCCAGCCTGGTCTACAGAGTGAGTTCCAGGACAGCCAGGGTTATACGGAGAAACCCTGTCTCGAAAAAAAACCAAAAAAAAAAACAAAAAAAAAACAAAACATGGAAGGCGAGCTGGAGAGATGACTCAGCAGTTAAGAGCACCAACTGCCCTTCCAGAGTTCAATTCCCAGCAACCACATGGTGGCTCACAACTCTCTGTAACGGAGTCCGATGCCCTCTTCTGGTGTGTCTGAAGAGAGCAATGGTGTACTCATATATATTAAATAAATCAATCTTAAGAAAGAGAAAAAAAAGAAAGAAAGAAAACGTTGAAGTTTGGGGGCAGAGGAGAGAAAGGCCAAGAGAAGATTAGCCTGATACTTAACACCGCAGCCCATCCCGTGACCGGGGACAGTAATGCGACTCTTCCAGTACTCTGACTTCTAGAAGGACCTCCACTGATCCTGAAAGCTTCTGGGGGATGGGGCCCTCTTCACCTCCAAATAGTCAAAGTTTAGTCTGATGCCTGGCACTTGACATGTGTTCGGTAGACAGATGAATGTACAAATAGTGAGTGAACACACCTCCCCTGCGCGCTCTGTCCAGGACACCGGTCATAGCCTCTCATGACACCGTGCAACTCTGGGTTTGTATTGTTAACCCCCATTCCCACCCAGATTGTTCACCCCCATCCTCCCTCCCTGACAACGCCAGTCCACACTTCCCAGACTCAGGTTCAGAATCAGTGCTGCATAATTTAGGTGTCCTGTCTTCCTCACAGGGGCTTCCCGTGCCCTTCCTGTGTGCTCCATACTTAAGTGACCACGTCCCCCTCAACACAGAATAGACTGCCTGTGAGTGCTGTCCTAGGCCCCATGCTGGTACTGTGTACGCAGTCTCGGGGAGCCTGCGTAATGTAGCCTGATGACTGGAAAACCGGGAGACAAGATTAGTTCTGTGTGAAAGCCTTTGACACAGAGATTCAGAACCCTCTGAGGAAGAAAACTGTTTATACTGCAGCATGGGGGGTGGACTGCAATATGCACCTTACTGGATTGCTTCCATGGACCAAAAGCCCTCTTTCTCTGAGACGCCTTCAACACAGAGGGACATCATCTCACCCACTGTCCACGACAGGGGCAGGGTCCATCCTCAGTGTCACTGGAATGACAGAGAAGACGGAACACTGGTAGTCCCACAGCCTCAAAGGAATGGTTGACTTCCTCTTTTGCTTCATGGTTTTCTGTCCAGGAAGAGCTGGCTGCAAGTAGACCCGTGTTCCTGTTGAGAAATAAGGCAGCTTCTCATTACCATCCAGCCAGTCTCCCCAAGAATTGTACTTTCCATTGTCAGATAATGACTTCAAACCTTTTCAACTCTGTCCAGTAAAAGGCTGACACAAGGCCTTCTGCACTGCACTGCCCTTCCGAATGCCCGGCAGTGATTAATGCCTCCAGCAGTGATTAAAGCTGTGTTCCCTCACTAAGTTGTCTGGGGTAGGGTGCCAAGTCCAATAGTTTCCCTGAGTCTCCTGATTAAAAGTGCTACACACACACACACACACACACACACACACATGCCTAACCTCACACAATAGTGTATCTTCTCCACACGTTTCCTATTTAAATCTCATCACAATCCTGTCAAGCAGGTACAGTGTTTAACTTCCATTTTCCACGGAGCCTTATACTCAGAGGCATTATAGCATACCCAATGGCATACAGTCGGGGAGAGAGAGAGAGAAAAAAAAAGATCGTTTCTTTCCTTCTTGAAATTCCTGCTTCGACCCATCCTCCCCTACACAAATCGAACGCACACAGTATTTTATGGTCAAGCAGACGACATGTAATCTGACTATATGGTAAATAAATGTATTTATTATACAGTAGCTACTGTGTGTGGAGTGGACACACGTTAAGGGGAGGAGCATCATCCACTCATCAGGAGTCTAGTGGGTGGGTGCAGGGCATTGGAAACCAAGACGCCTTGGATTTGCCCTCTTAGGGCTTACAGTCCACCGCAAGGCACAAATATTAAAAAAAAAAAGCTATAATAAGATAATCAGGATTTTTGTTAAGAGCTACTGAAAAGGTACAGTCTGAGAGCTCTGCTCTCGGCCAAAGCTGGAGCGATTTCCAAGTTGGGGAGTCTGGCCCCTTTTGGTCAGGGAAGGGCACTTTTGGGCAGAATCTCTTCGGAGAAGTCAAGGCAGAAGAACGAAAGAAAGAAGAAAAATTATTTCTTCCGAATAGAACTTCACCTAGATGACTGCAGGAAAGAAATCGTGAAGGTAAGAGAGAAGCCAGCAGCTAGTTTATGTAAACAGGTTTGGAGAAAACCGCCGACGGTGTCTGCGGAGCTCAGCGCAGCAGGAGTGAGGGTGAAGGGGTTAAAGAGGGCGGTCCGAAGCTGCCCGGTAGTCCCGCCCACCCGCAACGGGGGCGGGGACACGCCGAGTGCGCGCTGGGATTGGCCGCAGGGAGGGCGTTCCGCTAGGACCGTACCAACAGCCAGGCAGCGCGGAGGCGGGGGTGGGTGTGGAGCGGCCGGCTCCTCGGGGAGCGGCGGCCGGGGAATGGCCGGGCCGGCGGTGGGCGGGAGCCGCAGTGGCGGCGGCGGCGGCGGCCGGGGGCGGTGAGTGCGGCGTGGGGCTGCCCCTCCCCGGAGGTGGCGGGGGCGGCCGGGGCCGCGCCGCACCGCACCGCGCGGGCGGCTGTGGAGCGTGCCTGAGGCCCGCCAGGTGAGCGGCGCGGCTGGAGAGGGCGCGCGACCCCCGCCCGGGAACGACGGGAAGGAGGGAGGGAGGGCGCGAAAGCGCGGGCGGCGGGGGGCGGGGCACCTCCCTGAGGGGCCGGATGCGGGGCTACGGGGCGTCCCCGCGAGGCTGCGGGCGACCGGGAGTCCTTGCGGTGACCGGTGCTCGCTGCCAAGGATGATCCCCCAGAGGCTCCTGGCCCTGGTGTCGCTCTTCTGTCAAGCTAAGCTGGTTACCGGCGAGCCGCGCGCTCTCGCTCGGTCCCTACGCGGCCCTCCTGGTGGCCGAGGAGCGGAGCGCGCTCTCGCTGAGCCCTTACCGGGCCCGCGTGGTGGCCGGGGAGCGCAAGTGACCTGCAGGCCCTGGGCCGGAGAGGGCAGCCGTGTCCTGGGGTCGTGCGCTCAGAGCGCCAAGGGGCACAACTTGAGATGAGACTGTCCGGAGTGGGCTGCGCTGACGGTTTCATTTCCGGGTGTGATGGCCCGGCTATTAAGAGCGAGCCCAGACGTTGCCGTGATCGTGAATGTGAACGTTGTCAAGCTGTGTCCTTCATTGTGGAGTCTGATAAGACCTTCTTTTTAATCAGCAGTCAGTGATCTGTCAGGCTCCTGATAAATTGGAGAAAAGGGGGAACAACAGGGCGTGGGTGGTCCTAATACTATTACTTCGTTTAAAGACTATGTCTCCAGTGGGAAAGGGATATGTTTAACACTGTCACTTGGATCTAGAACCAGGTGTGAGGGTCATCTCTACTCAGCCAGGTTCCCTCTGGAGATTTGATAGCTCCGGTTGAGAGAACGTAATGATGATCTTTTCTTCGCTATTGAGGTCTACGGCTTTATAATACAACCAGTAAAGTCAAGATTGTCATTCATTAACCATGCCTACAGTTGCTTGGGTTGTAATTTCACATTGATCTCAATGTGTTTGCCACTCCTTGAGTTTCGGCAGATCCTTTGAGCAAGCTGAAAGCACTTCTGCAGGTTATCGTCCTGAAAAACATAATAAAGATGCTGAATAATTTGCATAGGCTCTGAACCAATTTAAGGAAAATTTAAAATTAAATTATTGTATTAAGTTAATAACTTTCTTAAAGTTTGTGAAGATGTTGGATCTTGTGTCAACAAGATGCTATTTCACATTAGAAAATGCTTGACAAAGGAGAACAGTGTGTGTGTGGGGGGATTAGTATGCCCCTTTAATCTCACCTTTCCTGAGGGAGAGGCAGGCATATATCTGTGACTTCTAGGATAGCAAGGGCTACATTGTAAAGGCTACATTCCTCAAAAGCCAACACATAGAGGAAAATAATAAAGGTACTGTGTGTAAGTCTAGTCTCAGTCATAATAAAGAACAAAAATAAAAATGATGAAGGGAAAAGATAATTTTAAAAATAAGTCTGACTGGGTGGTAATGGCAGCAGACAGCTCACACCTTGAATCCTAAGCCTTTGGAGGCAGAGGCAGGCAGATCTCTGAGTTCCAAACCAGCCTGGTCTACTATAGAGTTAGTTCCATGACAGCCAGGACTACACAGAGAAACCCTGTCTTGAAAACTAACAAAAGTCTGGATTACAGCCTTCCTTGTGAAAATGGGGTTGATTTGCGTTGTTTCCTTAGAACTAGTGAGAAAATAGGTACTTTTTGTTTTTAAAGCACATGCCTTGCTTTTTAAAATATATTTTGAACACAAGTATACTTTGGAAAAAGCAAGTCACAGATTTTTATTTTTCATAATTTTTTATGTCATAGAATTATTTTGTGCTGTCAATGATTATTTATTTCAGTCACTTCTCTTGTTCCCTTTATAGATTTTAACTTTTTTCATACAGCCTTAAAGCTTCTGTTGTTTTTAAAAATCTCTTCTGAATTTTCAATTCCTAAATGGAAATTTCTGTTTACTTTTAGGACATGAATTAGCTCCTTTTGACTACCATTTCAGTGCTTGTCAGTGTGAAGTCAGCAACTTCAGCCTTCAGACTGATAACTATTTAACACCCGGTGAGTGCTAAGATGTCACAATAGAGATAGCTGTTAGAGCACTCACAGTTATGGGCAGAAGAAGCTGTGCGTGACAGGTTGATCTGGGATAGAACATGAGATGATTTTTGTGGATTGGGGTAGAGGGCAGAGTTACCATGGGACCCTACAGTTGTAATTCATAGGGTATATAGTAGGTGTGCATTAATTGTTGGTTGGTTGAAGTAATAAATGGAAATGCTAGATCTTTTTATACTTGCCCTCTCCCATTTTTCAATCAAAAGGAATTTAAAAAAAACAAAAACAAAACACAAAAACAATGTTTTAGATTTCTGTTGGAAGTATTATTAAGATGGGTGTCTGCAAAAGGTATTGTTCTGTGATCATATGGTGGTGTTCCAGCCACCAGCAGCCTGTAGTGACGGAATGCTGCACAGATTTCCTCCTGCCACTTGGACTGGCTGGCTGAGCAGTTAGATGGATGGCCAGTGTTTTACCGCAGAGTTGTTAGTAATAACCATGCCAGTAGCTTCAGTGTTCACTGCCCTCTTGCCCCTCCCAGTGAGATGAGAGAGGAAGGTTCTCTCTCCCTTAAGTGCTTCTCCAGCACCTGTGCCTCTCTCCCTCTCTTCATTCTGTGAGCCTCAGTGTGGCTGACTTCAATAACGTGGGCCTGGGGCACAGAACAGAAGTCCTTCCTTTGCTGCTGACTAACTTACAATGTAAATATGTCAGCAAGAGCTGCTTGGAAGAGAATATAATGCACAGATCCTCTGCTACATGGGTTGATTACAGAAATTAATAAACTAGCCTGTAAATAATGAAAAGTTCTTCTGATATAATTTTTCTTGCCAAAACCAACAGAAGTGCCTGTCTTTCTAGATCTAGAGTCTCGGGTGTCAGTAAGAGCGGAGTGTCACGACAAAAGCCTAGAGTTGTGTTTCTTGAACTATAAAGAAAACAAATTTTGGCAGTAATTAAGTATAAGTAGCTTAAAATATAATTTTTAGCATTTGGCACCATATGTATGCCATTATATTTGATATTGCATTACTGTTTTACAATGAAGCTTTGTTTTAAGACTTTGATTTATGACTATGGAAGAAATAAGACACAACCACAGTTTTTCTTTCTTACTTAAATTTCATCACTGTTGATGTTTTTTTGTGTTAAAAAAAGTGCAACTATCGAAACTAAAAAAAAAATATAGAGTAAACTGCTGTTGTGCTGATTTTGAATACACGGTACATCATACATACTTTACAAGCAAGTTCAATTGAGATAAGGTTGAAATCATGGAAGATACAAATGACCTTTCAAGGTCAATACAGTGTCTTCTGAAACTTCATGACTAATACCATGCATCTGTGATTTTGACCGTTAGTGTTATTACTTGAGCTGAACTTATGCATGGTTCATAACTTTTAAAGTGTGTAGCTAATATTATGCATGTTATTGTCCTTTCTTCCATTCTTACCAGTATGTGCCCATTTGCAAAACAAAATGCTAATAATCAGTAAGGCCTATAAAAGATGTTAGCTCTGTTTAGTCTTTGACTGATCTTGCTCTAACCTTAAAATTTTGTGATTGACCTCTGTTGCGTTTATTCTACCCCCCCCCAACATTATCTAGCCATTTGGAATATCAAGGTTACCCTGCTGTACACACTGCTGTGTGCATTATTGTTCTTGGTTGTTGTTTTATGCCTTCATATTCATGTCCGCAAAATATGAAATTTTATAAAAAAACAAAAACAAAAACAAACTTAAAACGATCTTAAAAAACAAAGCACCCCCACCCCCACCCCTTCTGTAGCAGGAAACAAATTGTTTTTGAGAAGTTTCCCATCAGAAATTTAGTAGAAGCAGGTATACTTGTATCACTTTGATGTTCAGTTACTGTTTCCAAACAATGTACTTTGAATCAGAATCACTTCTTAGCATTCCTGTACTTCGGATGCTCTTCATCACATTAGTGACCAGAAATGAGGTGGAACTCCCCAGCCCCTGCCCAAGAGCTACGTAGGATCTTACTGTAAGTTGAAGGGAGTTCCGCCCTAACTCATGGATTGTGAAGAATGAACTGCTGTTGGGTCTGATTGACTGTTGATGGATTGTGGTGTGGCGTATCCAGAGGCTATTGAATGCAACTTACAAGCTTAGTAAAAAATCTCTATTCTTTTAGTATGAAAAAAAGAGAGAGATCTGAGTGTCAGATAGTGCAGAATGAGACAGTGTACTTTGGTGTATTCGAGGTCTGTACTTTGTGGAGAAGTACTGGCTACATTGGAGGAGACAGTTAATTTGGGTACGTTATAAAAGGAGGCCAAGGTGCTAGGCAGTGGTGGCGCACCCCTTTCATCCCAACACTTGGGAGGCAGAGGCAGGCGAATTTCTGAGTTCGAGGCCAGCCTGGTCTACAGAGTGAGTTCCAGGACAGCCAGGGCTACACAGAGAAACCCTGTCTTGGAAAAAAAATAAAGGAGGCCAAGGAATATGAAATTATGAATGTGTAAGAACAGAGCCAAATACAGATAAGGAAGTCTGTGTTCTCAAGTGTTAACTCTGCTGTTTCCGCATACCTTTGCCTTGTTTATCTAACGTTGAGAAATAATGTATTAAGTCCTAATTCTTATTTAGGTATGCATTTGTGGAAAAAGTCTTACAGTATGGTGTGTACTTTATTTCTTTATAAACACGTAGTGTAATTCTTGTCTCAAGTTTAGTATTCCTAGGATCCATTACTGTCAGTAATTAAACAGGGGTCAGAGGTGATTGTGAAATGTAGGCTGTGCACCCTAGCTTTTCTACTTACTGAATCTACTTTGAATTGTCTGTCACGGCTGGGAAAGCTACATAGCTTCTGGCCTTCTGTGATCACTCTGCTTCCCCAGGTCTAACTTAGGATAGTTCAGTAGGCCTGTTAGGGCCTATAGACTCTTCTCTCAGCATTAGTAACTGAACTTTGTAACCACTGTTGGGGTTGTCCAAAGACCTTTTTAATTTATTTCTTGTTCTTAGTCCTTGTGTGTGTACACACCGTGTGTGTGTGTGTGTGTGTGTGTGTGTGTATGTATGTATGTATGTATGTTATGTTATGCAGTTCTGGGAGACAAAATAGGACTGAAGAGAAGACTCAGTGAATAAGGTTCTTGCCATGCAAACACGAGGACCTGAGTTCAGATCCCCAGCACCCACATAAAAACTGAGAGCGCATGACAGCTTTTTTTTTTTTTTTTTTTTTTGTTTTGTTTTGTTTTGTTTTGTTTTTCGAGACAGGGTTTCTCTGTGTAGCCCTGGCTGTCCTGGAACTAGCTCTGTAGACCAGGCTGGCCTCGAACTCAGAAATCCGCCTGCCTCTGCCTCCCAAGTGCTGGGATTAAAGGCGTGCACCACCACCGCCTGGCCTGCATGGCAGCTTTTAATCCCAGCACTCCAGAGGCTGAGCTGGGATCCCCAGAGCAGCTGACTAATTAGACTGAATCAGTGAGCTCTAGACTCAGTAAGGGACTCTGCCTCAGTAAATAAAAGTGGAGAAGGATTGAGGCCGGCACTGAACATTTCACACCACACACACACACACACACACACACACACACACGTATGCACACCTACACATGCGTCAACATGTATAAACACACATGTGCATAAAAAGAAAATAAAATGGAAAATGTAGTGTTGGACCTTGTTTCAGAAACCATTGTCAGTAATACTTGAAGATCTGGTTCAGCCTTGTCTGATATATCATTCATATATCATTCTTGGGCAATGTCTTCTTGGACTTTCTTCATTCTTTCTCCTAATATCTCTAGATTGTCTTTATTCCCAATTTCATCAGGAACCAGGTTAGCAATAGCAGTAGTCTCAAATGGTGTAGGTATGATATGCAGATAGTAACAATGTAGACAATTTTGAATATGTAAAACGTAACCATAGTAAAGATTTCTGCTGTTTTTACTATGCTGTGTTTCTGAATTCACTATAGGGCTTATTTCTCCATGTTTGTAAAAACAAAGGCCATCTTTAAACCAAAGTCTTGACAGCCCAGAAGAAATGCTTTTAGCCATGAGTCTCTCTCCCTTGCTATTCACTTTTCTGTGAGGGCCTTGGGAAGTACAAAAAAAGTAAAACATCGCCTGTCCTCAAGGAACTCACTTGACAGTAGAAGAGAAGGGTATGCCAAAAAAGTGTGCATGTGCACGCATGCCTGTACACACGTGTGTTCCTTCATACTCTAAAAAAGGTATCACACTAGCCATCATTTCAGCCCAGGTTCATTGGAGTTCTGTTATTTCTCAAAGTTATTTCTCGTGGTTTGTAAGCTTGATAATGGATATACCATGGAGCCTACGCAGGGGTGGAAACTAAGGTGCCAGGTAGGCCTGCTTGTATGCTTGAAGCCCTGGGTAGGAGGATCACTGGAGCCCACGAGTTCTGGGCCAGCCTGGGGAGCAATATACTGAGACTCTGTCTAAACAATCAATCAATAAAATATTAAGGTGTTTTTAATTGCAGGTGTTTATATCTTTTGAGAACTGTAGTGATTTGTACCTAAAGGCAATTTCGATTTAAAAAACAAAAAAACTAGAGGGAAATATTTGAAATTCTATATTCCCACAGCATATATGAAGAATATTCTATAACAGCCTTAAATGGTGGTTTATGTACTGAAAATTGAACAATAAACACCTTGAACCTTTAAAGCACTTTCCATTGAGGTCACAGAAAACTCCCTGTCTCTTTTTTGTGTACAGGTCTTACTAAAGGTTTTGTTGGGGTTTTTTTGTTTTTTGATTTTTGTTTTTTTTCTGAAAGAGGTTCTGTAAGAGGCCAGGCACAGTGCTTACGGTTTTTGTTTTTCTTTTTTTAAGGGAGAAGGTTAGAAGGTTGTCTTGAGGTAAGGTTTAAATGGGGCTAGGTTACAAGGTTTTCTTTCTTTCCTTTTCTTTTAAAAGAGAGAGAAGTTTTTGTGGCTGTTTTCATTTTAGTCTCACACCTGGGCAGTTTCCTTGATGCTTCCTTAGAGCCTGGTGGTCATTTTTTGTTGATGTCCTTCACAGGGAACTGTTAAAAGACTTCACATGGAAGTTTCTTATCTTATAGATAGTGTGTGGATGTTTAAGAGGAAATTAAAATATTAAGGAAAATCTAATAGTTCAACTTGAAATTAGATTTAAAAAAAAAAAAATACCAGTAGCTTTTACTTACTCTCAACACTTCAGTTTTAAAAGATTTAAGCCTTAAACAGTTTTAAGGACAGAGTCATCATCTTTAAACACAGCTAGTTTTCTAAATGAAAGACTTCTGAAAGGCATGCTGTATTTCTAATTTTTGTGTGAAATAGAATGTAGGGCTATGCTTCTGTTTTAGTTATATTGACTGACTATGGTGACATTTTTTTAATTGCTAAGGGGCAAAGGATGTAAACCTATAACAGCTAATAAAATTGTGGCTTACCGCTGTAATGTTAATGCCAGTTAAAAGTCAGAGGGTCAGTACATTAGGAGAAAGTATTTTTTCCCCTCTGTGTTAAGGGGTTAAGAGTTTTACTGTTGGCTTTGGCTGAAATACAAAGGTTAGGCATTATAGGCTGAGCATGTGTAGTATGAATATGTGATGTTAGCTTTGATTGCACTGTATAAATAAGGTTATAGAGTGTGTAAATAGATTTTAATAAAGATCCATATTAGGGTTGGATATGAAATGACTTTCCCAATATGCTTAGGCTCAGAAGTGGAACATAGTTACTTGTATAGCTTTTTGATCAAAACAAGTTATAAAGCCAGTTCAAATCAGGTGGAGAAAAAATAGACCCCATCCTTTGGTGGGAGGAATTGTTGATGTCTATCGATGGAAATAGTCCACAAGAAAATCTTAATTAAATTCAGATCTGGGCTACCTGTGTAGCCTCTATAGGTAAAGGCACTTGCCACCAAGCCTGATGACCCATATGTTCAGTCCCCAGAGCCCACAAGGAGGTCTTTTGATTTCCATATATGTCCTGGGTGTTTCCCATACATACACAATAAATACACAAATATAAGAACTTTGCGTTAAGATCTTATTTTTCTTAAACTTACCAAACCTTCAGTTTTGCCAAAACCAACACTTTCCAAAGAGACTGATCAATAAAAAGGGACCTAAGAGTTTGTATTCAGGATAGGAGACATGGCGAGAACTGCATAAATATGATCACATACAGGGTATTTAATAAAGTCTCTATGCCACAGATCCCCTATCATCTGCACAAAATGTTTGTGACAGAATATTTACTTGTCTTGTGGTATTTTACAGCCACAAGGCTTCCATTTATGGGGAAGAGCTTATTTGACTAGAAATTCTAGGGAAAAAAAGTGAAATCTCTATTCACTTTTATGGAAGCTTTCACTTTTCAAAGCTGTGAATAAAAGTTGGAATTAGCCTTAATTTGTCAAATCAGAGGCCCAGTCCAAGGGGCTCAGCTATTAATGAGGCTTGGAGCCTCCCTAGAGCTGTGTCTTAAAAGAACCTCCCCAACCAGTAAGTACTGGGCCAGGTGTTCTCCGAGTTCCTTAGCTGCCTACATATGTGAATTTTAACTGCAGTTTATACACCTCTGCATCAATACGTTGTTCTGTATATCTTCTTTGCAGCATCACTAGATTCTTGAACAGAGGACTGTATATCAAGAGGCCATGTTTCCTTTCCTCTGAATCTATAAAGCTCTTATAGAAGCACTTTACAGTCAAAGGTTTATCCTTCCAAACATGTATCAACACGAAGGATTGCGGTGTATGTGTGTGAAAGATGAAAGAAAATGAGCCTGTGTGGCAAGCCCTACGTGGCCTGCTGGAGAGTGAAGTAAGTGTTCCTAGGAAGACTCCTTGTGAAGGTCTGCCTCCCAGAATGCTGTGCCATGGGTTTATGCCAGCTGGTCATGTGGAGACTGTTGGCAAGTGTTCTGCTTTTGGCACTGCCTCTTTTATATTTAACACTTTCTGAGGTATGTGATCACCTTGGTCTACTTGTCCCTTGAAGTAGGCTCTGTTCCATATAACAAACATGAAGACAAATGACCGTTTGTAGCTGAACAGTGCTGCCCTGTGTGCGCATTTGCGGCAGGAGGTGAGGACATGAGGTAGAGCGGGCATGCAATGCTACTTTGGGAGTGCTAGGGAGGTTTTCATGAGTAGTTTGGAAGATACCCAATGACCCTGCTTTTATTTTCTTGCATCTGAAGTGGAGGATCTTAAAAATCCAGCTTGCAGAGTATATAATATATAACTGTTTGACTCAAATCTAAAAGGATAATAATAAAGCTGGGTCTTGGGCACCCTTTCTCAAATATAAAGGAGCAAGGGAGATCCTCCTAGGGAGTCATTTTTCTGGGCAGGGAATTAGGAACTGTGTACAAGGCAATTTAAGGCAGAATGTAGTTCTGCACTGGCTAAAAGGACGGAGGTGTTAACAGGGTGGGGAGAGAAACGCCCTTAGCTGGGCCAGGAGAGAAGGATTGGGCTTTAAACAAGAGGAGGTAAGGAGAAAGGGGGGTGTTTGAAGGGTGTTGAGGGTGAGGAATGGTGGCAGCAAAGGGCAGCTATGCCTCAAGAGGAGACCCAGCATCCATAGTTCTTTGTCAGGAGCCAAGACGGACTGTGAAAGAGCTGCTTCACTCAAAACCACTTAGAAGCCAGGCGGTGGTGGCGCACACCTTTAATCCCAGCACTTGGGAGGCAGAGGCAGGCGGATTTCTGAGTTCAAGGCCAGCCTGGTCTACAGAGCTAGTTCCAGGACAGCCAGGGCTATACAGAGAAACCCTGTCTAAAACAAAACAAAAACCACTTAGAGCAGTGGCTCTCCTGGCCTTCCTAATGCTGCAGCCCTTTGATATGGTTCCTCATGCTTTGGTGACCCCCCAACCATGAAATTATTTCCGTTGAAGTAGTAAATATCAGTTTCCCTTGATGGTCTTAGGTGATCCCTGTGAAAGAGTCGTTTGACCTCCAAAGGGTCAAGACCCACAGGTTGAGAACTGTTAGGTTAGAATAAGCCTTTAATGCCCTGTTAAGGCATTTTAGAATTCAGGATGATCGCCGGGCGGTGGTGGCGCACGCCTGTAGTCCCAGCACTTGGGAGGCAGAGGCAGGCGGATTTCTGAGTTCGAGGCCAGCCTGGTCTACAGAGTGAGTTCCAGGACAGCCAGAGCTACACAGAGAAACCCTGTCTCGAAAAACCAAAAAAAAAAAAAAAAAAAAAAAAAAGAATTCAGGATGATCAAAGGACTGGTTAGGTTCCACTGAAGCCCACAGGTCCAGAAATGTGTTCTTTCCAGGGAACTGAATATTACAGTGAGCTTGTGGCTGGGCTGTAGACGTAGAAGAGTTGTAAAGAACGATGCTAAAGCCAGGTGGTGGTTGTGCACGCTTTTAATCCCAGCACTTGGGAGGCAGAGGCAGGCAGATTTCTGAGTTCGAGGCTAGCCTGGTCTACAGAGTGAGTTCCAGGACAGCCAGGGCTACACAGAGAAACCCTGTCTCGAAGAAAAAAAGAATGATGCCAAGTCCCTGGCAGGTATGTAGGCACAGCCTGTAATCCCACCACTCACCACACTAAGATGGCAGTGGACAAGAAGAAAGACTAGTGCCACTGCAGTCTTATACCCATATGTGTCAACTCATGAGCCACAAACATAAAAGCACACTTCCCCTTTTTTCACATCTGCTCTCACTATAATTCTTCAAAGTTGAATAGTGATAATGTAACAATTTAATTCCCCCAGTATAAATTTCTGTTCTACCTGAATAGATGAATTGTTTGCAGTGCAGAATTGATGAGTTTGTTCTTCTGAGGCCTTGTTAAAAGGTAATGAGATTTCAAAATGTAACACTTAGAAACTGGGTTTCCAATTTGAATTTTGTCTTAATTTTGGGACTGTTATAACTTTCTATTTCATGGATAATTAGAAAGACAGATATGGCAGGGGTGTATAGCTCAGTGGTAGAGCTTTTGGTTAGCATTTACAAGAATCTGGGTACCAGCTGGGCGTGGTGGCGCACGCCTGTAATCCCAGCACTTGGGAGGCAGAGGCAGGCGGATTTCTGAGTTCAAGGCCAGCCTGGTCTACAGAGTGAGTTCCAGGACAGCCAGGACTACACAGAGAAACCCTGTCTCGAAAAACCAAAAAAAAAAAAAAAAAAAAAAGAATCTGGGTACCATCCCTAGCACAACAAACAAAACAGCTCTAAGCCCTGATGGGGTGGTATGTGTCTGCAGTCCCTGCAAGTGTGTGTGTGTGTGGGGGGGAACAGGAAGATTGCTTCAGTTTCAAGGCCAGCGAAAATAAAACAAAAAGAGGTCTGGAAGTGCTATTTATATATAATACAAGGGAAGAGTCTATTCTGCATAAAATATGCATAACCATTAGATATATACTCTCAAAGTCTAATTAGCCAGACTTTAGTCCCAAAGTGCATTTTATAGAAAGGGAAAGCACACATTTAGCTGTCTCCTTTAGCCAGAACTGCCCAGTGTTAGGCTGTGACTATTTGGGTTGGAGGTGCTAAAGATGTTGCTACCTTTCTGTTTCCTTTATCACTGCACCCTGCAATGTGTACTGTTGACCAAATGAAGAAAGAATGGGATCTTTGAAACTAATACTGAATCAATTCTCCTGACACTGCTGGTGTGCATAATTACCAGGAACTTTTACTGAGTGGCATGCCAAAGCTGATACCATCACAGTTATATTTAGCATGATGAAGCCTATTACTTTGTATGCCAACTTAAAAAATAACCAAATAGCCAGGCGGTGGTGGCGCACGCCTTTAATCCCAGCACTTGGGAGGCAGAGGCAGGCGGATTTCTGAGTTTGAGGCCAGTCTGGTTTACAGAGTGAGTTCCAGGACAGACAGTACAGAGAAACCCTGACTCGAAAAACAAATAAACAAACAAACAAAAAATAAATAAAACACTCCCTTTTAGTTGCACTCACATAGCTTTCATCCTAGCAGGTGGCCGGGGGACTAGGACTTGACTTTACCTCTTACTGTCTGTTTCCATCATGAGAAGAATAGGAAGGAGTGATTGGTCCTTCAGAATGAATGTCACATCAGCTGGCCCAAGGCAAGGCGTTGCTCAGAAATTTGCTTTTGGGTTGTTTCCATTTGTTAAAGAAGCCTCAAATGTAGATGGAAGTGTCCCAGCAAAGTTGTTTGCTGTTTTCTGTGTTTGTCTTACTTCTTAGATTAATAGTTTGGGTTGTTGAGTGAATTGTACAACAAAGCAGTACCCTGCTATCTTCTTGTCATTTATTTTGTTCCATTGCTGTACAGTACCATCGATAGGCATATAGCAGAGTGAGCTTGTGCACATTTTAAAATGGCCTTGCGGAGCTGGGCAATGTAGCCCATGTCCATAAGCACAGCACTTGTGCGATATTAGCAGGAAGATCATGAGTTCAGCCTTGGACTACATGAAACCGAGTCCTAAAAAAAAATAAAATAAAATAAACAAATAAATAAATCCCAGTGGAGGAAAAGCAACCTCTCAGCATACAAATAAACCTGAATTGTATGTTCTGACGCCTCTGGCATCAGCATCCTTGCTTCCCCATTCACGACATAACAGTGTTAGATCTTGTGAGCTGTCTGCTCAGTCTGCTAACAGCCAGATGGCTTGGGCAAATGGTTTTCCTTTACTTAATTCGTCCAGATTTCATTATCTGTACTTTAGCAGGAAAAATAATTAGTGGAGGTCTGATTAAGGAGAGTATTGTACTTAATCACATGACATAGTCTGTCTGACTGCTGGATATTTGCATTTGAAAAGAAGTTATGCCTCTCTCCTGGACCCTTGTTCTTAGACCCTTGGTGTTATTCTTGGGAGTACCTGTTTCGCAAGGTATAGAAGGAATAGGGAAATTACCACACATGACAAGGGTTCACTTAGGGATCTTGAACAGTAAAACTAGGAGTTAAGAACTATCCTTAGCTTATGTTTTGCTTTCATTTTTTTCTCCCCTTATTTTTATAATTTTTGGAAATATATATAGCAGCCAAATGGCTTCAATATGAGCCCCCCCCCCGTCCTGATTGAAATGAGAACCTGTTTCTTATCATTTTCTGTGTACCCAGTTCTTCTTCCTTTCTTCCTTCCTTCTTTCCCACACTGTCTTCAGCTAATGGGCCTTCTCAAGCTCACTGTTAGCAATGAATCACTGAAAGGGTAAGTGACTTATTAGAGGCCTGCAACATGTAGAGGTAGAAGGCTGGATTCCTGATCAAGTCATCCTTTGTGCTTTGGCCTACAGGAATCATGGAGGCGCTGCAGTGAAGGAATATGTAATCATGGAATCTCCTTGCTAATCGTCACCGCCTGTTCTCTGTGATAAGCCAGCAGGACGTGGGCGGAGAAGGAAAAGAGGCCACCATGAAGCTGAAGCAGCGAGTTGTGCTGTTAGCAATACTCCTCGTCATTTTTATCTTCACCAAAGTTTTCCTGATAGACAATTTAGATACATCAGCTGCCAACCGAGAGGACCAGAGGGCTTTTCACCGAATGATGACTGGCTTGCGGGTGGAGCTGGTGCCCAAGTTGGACCACACCCTGCAGTCTCCTTGGGAGATTGCAGCCCAGTGGGTGGTGCCCCGAGAAGTGTACCCTGAAGAGACACCAGAGCTGGGAGCAATCATGCATGCTATGGCCACTAAGAAAATCATTAAAGCTGACGTGGGCTACAAAGGGACACAGTTAAAAGCTTTACTGATTCTTGAAGGAGGACAGAAAGTTGTCTTCAAACCTAAGCGGTGAGTCTTCATCTTAGAAGGTGTATGCACTGGTTGCTGCTTCAGTCAACTTGGGGTTCCTATAGGCGCATTCTCCTGGCTATTCTTGTCAGTAAAATGACAGAGCTAGACTGGAACATCTCAAGCCTTTCTAGGTCTGAAGGGTCAGTGATTCTTTGAAAGCAATCTATGGGAATCCGTCTCGGTTCCTTTAGGTCTTTTTAAAAGCCAGGTATGGTGGCTAAGTCAGACTTGTCATCTGCGCTCAGGAGAATTTGGCAGGACTGTGACAATTGGAGGGCAGTCTGGGCTGTTACAGTAAGGAACAAACAAACAACAGACCTTTTGAACAGAGCTGATGTTGATTTCTCTGGGGCTTTGTTTGTTGAATTTTTCGTTTTTAGACAGTATCATCCAGGCTGGCCTCAATTTGGTAATCCTCCTGCATCATGCAGGCCTGAGCTTCTATGCCTGGCTATTGATTTCTAATATACTAAATATCTTCAGTGTCCGCAAGTATTAGAGATACAAAATGAACTGAATAGGAGATAAACAGTCTGTGGCCTCCTCCACCTAAAGTACAACTAAAAACTGGATATTCAAAGTGAGATAGAGTTAGTAGACTTCAAATGGGGGGTGTCCCTGCCGAAGCACTGGTTCCTTTATCTAGAACTTTGTTGTGTTTCTGTTCTTTGAGATCAGGACTTCAGCACATTTAAGTTTCTGGTTCATTTAAGGAAGAATACTAGATAAGTCCCATTAACTCTCTTTCCCTCCAATTTCCCTAAGTTACTAATGTTGTTCAGTTATCCAATTGATGAGCCAATAATAATATGTTAATTTAAGTCCATGATTTGGTCGGGCCTAGTGATGCATACCTTTAATCCCAGTACTTGGGAGTCAGAGACAGTCAGATCTCTTAGTTTGAAGCCAGTCTTGTGATACATATAAATACACACACACACACACACACACACACACACGTGACACTTAATGATTTTTTTTTTTTTAGTATATTATACGAGTGACTTTTTTTCTCAATATACATGTATTTATTCTTGAAGTAAATATGTTTTCCTTTTTTTTTTTCTTTTTCTTTTTTTTTTTCCCCGAGACAGAGTTTCTCTGTGTAGCTCCGGCTGTCCTGGAACTCACTCTGTAGACCAGGCTGGCCTTGAACTTAGAAATCCGCCTGCCTCTGCCTCCCAAGTGCTGGGATTACAGGCGTGCGCCACCACCGCCTGGCAGTAAATTTGTTTTTTATAGGCAACAAACAACTTCAGTGAAGAGATACCATGACAGAGGCAATGCTTTAAAATTGGAGGCTTGCTTACGCTTTCAGAGACTTAGTCCATTATCATCATGGCAGAGAGCATGGCAGGCAGGCATGGTGCTGGGAAGCACCGTGCTGCATCCTGATCTATAAGCAGGGGCAGAGAGGAGTACTGGCATGGGCTTTTGAAACCTCAAAGCCCACCCTCTGGCACATTTCCTTTAAGTCCAATACCTACTCCAACAAGGTCACACCTCCTAATCCATATAATCCTTTCAAATAGTACTGCTCCCTGATGACTGAGCATTCAAATGCGTGAGCCTATGGGGCCCATTCTTATTCAAACTACCACACTAGCTAAAGCAGCAAACTTCCCGTTTGGAAAGAGACCTGTCTCAAAAATAAGGTAGAGAACAATAAAGGAAAGATATCAGCCTCTGGCTTCCAAACACACTCACAAACACATCTATATACACACATACGTGAACAAGACCAGGCATTGTGATGTGTGCTTGTGATCTCAGTACTGGGGAGGCAGAGTCAGTGGATTCTTGGGTCCCATTGGCCAACCAATAAGTTCCATGTCAATGAAAAACACTTTTTAAAAAGTTAGATGGTGCTTAGAGAATGACACTGTGGTTATCCTCTAGCCTCCGCGTGCATGTACACACATATGCATATACACCCATACAAATTCACACATATATGTACACACAATCACATACAACACAGAATTCCTGCCTCCTGACGCCACTATGGTTCCTTCCTTTTGATACTTATTTCTTCTCTTTGCTCTGGAGCCTACCCTCAAAGTCCGTGAGGCTTCCCACAGGAGGATGTGCTGCACTGCATCTCATAGTTTCTCATGACTGTGCTGAAGTCCTGAACTGTATTCAAGGCCTGTTCCCCAGCTAAATGGGCACCTGCACCTGTGGTAGAGAGAAGAGTGCTTGTTACTGTGCCGGCTTCTGCTGCAGTGATATTTTTAAACTGACAATTTAAAGGCAGCCAGTATAAACCTCAGGAACTTTAAAGCATTGGGCTGAGAAGACGGTGACTAGAAGGCGCGCTTGCCTTCTAATAGGATCATCACCCACCCCCACCCCCCACCCACCCCCCTAGCCCCCCACCCCGCGCGCGCGCGCCGCTGTGCCTTGAAATATGCTTTAGCATAGGGTTTCACTTTGTATTCCAAGAACGTTGAAGGTCAGTACTTCTTGCAGTTCCATTTCCTACTTGATGATTACTGTTTGAGCATCAGAAATGCTGTGTTCCATGGCACCGCTCATCACCTGAGTCTCAGAGTCTGTGTCACAATTTCCTTCTAAAGTCCCATAGGTCCCCTTTGGTTCGGGACGCAGGTGAGCAGCTGTAGGTGAGTTAAATACTTTTTCCTAATTAACAAGTTTTAAATTGTATCTTTGAAAGGTGCCAGTTTTTCTTTTTTCTTTTCTTTTCTTTTTTTTTTTTTTTTTTTTTTTGGATTTGGTTTTTTGAGACAGGGTTTCCCTGTATAGCTCTGGCTGTCCTGGAACTCACTCTGTAGACCAGGCTGGCCTGGAACTCAGAAATCCTTCTGCCTCTGCCTCCCAGAGTGCTGGGATTACAGGCATGTGCCACCACCGCCCGGCTTTTTTTTTTTTTTTTTTTTTTTTTTTAAGATTTATTTATTTATTATATGTAACTAAGTACACTGTAGCTATCTTCAGATACCCCAGAAGAGGGCATCAGATCTCATTATGGATGGTTGTGAGCCACCATGTGATTGCTGGGATTTGAACTCAGTTCCTCCGGAAAAGCAGTCAGTGCCCTTAACCACTGAGCCATCTCTCCAGCCCTCAGTTTTTCTTTATGTAATGCATGTGGCATAAAATCATCAGAATGCTTTCTAAGATGAAAGAGAATTAAAAATTACCTCCTTCCAGTCTCGGGTCTTATAGATAAGGGATCACTGAGATGCAGAACAGAAAGGCTTTGCTCAAGGCTATCCTCTTACTACCAGTCCAGGATAAATTGGAAAAGAGAACAGGGATGGTTGTTCAAACTGCTGTTTGCAGAAGCACCTTTGCCTTCCCATTAACAAAACAGAGGTGTCGGCAAGAGCTTCCCCAAGAAACTTAAACTTCTCTTATAAACCTTAACCATTAATAAACATTTTAAAGATGTTTATTAAGCTGCATGACTCTGGGGGGAATACTGTGCTGGAGATAGAAAGATGATTCTTTCCTTCTAGAAACCTACCCATGGTTGTATTTAAACTACACCGAAAGACCTTTTAGGAGTAAAGCTAACGTCATCTGTGTTTTATTCAAAGATGATTGCAGAGGTAGAAGAAGTATTCTGGTTTTCATCTCAGCTTCTCTCTTCATCTACCAGCTATTTGTGTTAACACCCAGTTCTCAGGGTTGACAGAAAAGGAGTATGTGGAACAGACTGGACTCGCTGACAGACGGATTCTACGTCTTGAGCTGTTACTTCCGGTACTGATGTAATCCCATCGATATCGCTTCCCTTTCCCTTTGCAGGTACAGCAGAGACTATGTGGTAGAAGGGGAGCCATACGCTGGTTATGACAGACACAACGCAGAGGTGGCGGCCTTCCATTTGGACAGGTATGTGATCTCATGTTTCCTTGTCCCCCTTTCTTTCAAAGAAAGTCTGTGAACCTCCTTCAGAAGTGAGTGATAGAGCAGTAACACGTGCATGTTCCCTGTTTATAGCTGATGAGTTAGTGCCATTGGAGTTCTGTAAGCACCTACTATTTGGGTGCTGCCTAAAAAAGAACACAGTAAAGTTTTAAAGACATATTTATTATTCACACACACACACACACACACACACACAGAGGAGTGTTTTGCTTACATGTATGTCTGTGCATCACAAGTGTGTCTAGTGCCCACAGAGGCCAGAAGAGGGCACTGGAGTCCATGGAGCTGGGGTTACAGAGCAAGCTGCTGAGGGGATGCTGGGAACCAATCCAGGTCCTCTGCAAGAGCAGCAGGTGCTCCTGGCCGGAGCTCCTCTCCAGCCCCAACAGGGTTAACCATTTTTAACCCCAAACTTTTCCTTCCTATTATGTCACATCATTCTTGGCAGGCCTAATATTGTCATAGTTGAAGGTATTAAATGGCAAGTAAAATCAGAATGAAAACAGAAGTTTGAATTCAAATCTCTATATTGAATTGGCTGTTAATTGGGCCTTATAACATCTGCTTTGTTTCTGTTGTAATACTAATTTATTCCCATTTTGTACAGTGTTTATACAGCTTCAAAAATCAGAGTAACTTTTTAAAAAAGAAACAACAACAAAAAAATCACCCTGAAATCTAATACATAGCCAGTAGCTAGCTGGCTGTAGTAGTATACTTACCATCCTGGTATGAAGGAGACAAAGGCCTGGGACTGGGCATTCAAGGCTGGTATGGCTACAAAGTAAGATTAAAGCCAGTCTCTCCATGGCAAGACTTCATCATCTCAGAAAGCTGGAGGTGCAGGGCCCCTCTGGGAACATGGATACTCTTCCCACAGGTACTTCTTAGCCAAACCATGGTTGCGAGTTCCTCCTCACAGGCACTCAGTCTGCCATAGAGGCAAAAAGACATGGTTGTGGGGGTCTAGGGCGGGAGGAGACTCGGGGTAGAGCACCCCTAGCAGTGAAAGCAGCCAGAAAAAGAGAAATCAGAAAAGAAAAGGTAAACTTTTGTCTTTTTCTAAATTAGGATGAGTTTCTCATTTTTACACACACTGTGGTAGAACACAAACAGGACTCAGGGCTAAAGCTTAATGGATAAAAGCACTTATTGTTCTTCCTAAAGACCTAGGTTCAAACCCAGCACCCGTACAACCATCTGTAACCCTAACTTTGGGGAATCCAACAGACAAGCAGATTGTTTGCATACATATATACATGCAGGTAAAACATTCATACACATAAAATGCTTTTCTAAAAAAAGAGAAAAAGGGGGGGCTGGAGAGACGGCTCAGCGGTAAAGAGAACTGACTGCTCTTCCAGAGGTCCTGAGTTCAATTCCCAGCAACCACATGGTGGCTCACAACCATCCGTAATGAGATCAGATGCCCTCTTCTGGTGTGTCTGATGACAGCTACAGTGTACTCATAAAATACCTTAGAAAGAAAAAAATGAAAGAAAGAAAGGAAGGAAGAAAGAAAGAGAGAAAGAAAGAAAAGCTGTTACACCGAGAAACTCTCAAAAAACCTAAAAAGAAAGAGAAGAAATGAAAAGAAAAGAAAAAGAAAGAACAAACTACCACAGGTAGAGCTGGGCCTGTGGTGCACACCTATAATCCTTGTGCTTAGACAGCTAAGAAAGAAGAAGCAGGAGTTTGAGGCTAGCCTAGGCTACTGTCTAAACCGACTAAAATGGATACGTAAGAACTGTAAGTAGTTTAGGAGAATCACAGCAATGATTAGAGGTGCTAACGAGTACTGGACAGGCTTCTTGTCACTAGAAATATCTAAGAATCCCTTGAAACTGTGGCTTACTGTTTTTACCTGCTGAAATGACAGAACTTTTTTTTTATAGATAATGTTTTATTGTCAGGAATATATTTAATTTATATGTTGCTTAAAGCATTGTTAATTTTGTTCTTTCTGTTACGAACTATGTTGTTTTGTATCAGAAATCTTACTGTTCATAGCAAAGTTTATAGATACACACATATCTTACTAGCATTTTGTAGTAGAGAAAACTTGATAATAATATTCTAGATAGGGAGAGAGTTAAGTGAGTTTATAATGGATGTTTGCAACCTTTTAAAGTAATTGCAGGCAGAGCTGTATAAAGCCAGATCATTAGAATCAGACTGTCCCCAGCCTTGTTTGTCTGCTGTCTTCCCTTCAAACACTCTACTTTCTGTTTATTGGGCGCCAGCAGATCATGAAGAGAGCTTATCCCTCACTACCGGATCATTATATCGTCCTCCAATTATTGGCAAAATATAGTTTTCCATAGCATTCATTTTGTAAACTATTCACTGTATAGATATGGTTACTGTTACCAGGTGTGGTAGTTTATGCCTGTAATCCCAGCACTTGTGAGGCTGAGGCAAGAGAATTGCCATGAGTTCACGGGTAAACTGGGCTACAGAGTGAGATCCTGGTTAGAAAGAAAGAAGATGCTGCTGTAGTAATTGTAATCCCAGCAATCAGGAGGCAAAAGGAGGTGGATCTCTGTGAGTTCATGGCCAGCCTGGTCTATAGAGATATAGGATAGCCAAAGCTACATAAAGAAACCTTGTCTAGGAAAACCAAAAAAGAAAAAAGAAGATAAGCCAAATGTATGTGTATATTTATATATAACTGTGTGTTTTTAAAATGTGAGAGAAGATGCTCATGCCAAAATGTCAGTTGCTAGACTTGAGAATTAAGGATGCTCTTAGTTTCTTCATTATTAGTTTTAAAGTTTTGACCTCTAAATTTTCTTTAGGAAATGTACATTTTTTGGCTAGAAAATGTCATTCTAAAAGAAAATACTAGGTGTGGTGGTGTACAACTTTAATCCCAACCTACGGGAGGCAAAGGGTCTCTTGAGTTTGAGGCCACATGGTCTGCTTATCAGTTCTAGGCTAGCCAAGTAAGTAAGCCAGCATAGTAAGACTTCGTCTCAATATCTCAATGTGTGTGTGTGGGGGGGTATATACATATATACATATACACACACATATAATTTTCTAGTGCTTACTATTAGAAAGACCTTGAAATGTGCCTTTCTTTAAATTGTCATATAGGTGTGTTGTTTTGGTCAGTTTGCCTACTTTAGCTAAGCTTTTAATCCATCTGAGTTTAAGCACAGTGTTTCTAATGCTTTATCAACACTTATTTCTAGTTTTGATTATGAAAAATTCCTAGCAGAGGGTACTGTGATATACTTGTGTTCCCCTTCCCTAGGCTGAACAGTTTTTACATTTCGCTTGACTTTTTGTTGAACTGTTGAATAGTGTACATCTTGACATCTTGATTTATGTACCTATGAAAACCAAGATTTATTCACCTACCTACCAACCTCTGAAACCTTAATTTCAGGGCTGGGCGGTGGTAGCGTACTCCTTTAATCCCAGCATTGAGAGGCAGAGGCAGGCGGATTTCTGAGTTCGAGGCCAGACTGGTCTACAGAGTGAGTTCCAGGACAGCCAGGGCTACACAGAGAAACCCTGTCTCAAAAAACCAAACAAACAAACAAAAAAAGATTTCTCTCTTCTCTCTTCAACCTTCAAAACCAGGATTCTGGGTTTCCGCCGGGCTCCCTTGGTCGTTGGCAGATATGTTAACCTGCGGACAGAAATCAAGCCTGTTGCCACGGAGCAGCTGCTGAGCACCTTCCTCACCGTAGGTAAGGGAGTCGTGGTCAGTAAGGTAAAGAGTGGGCATGGGGGTAACTCAGCTCCATCTCTTTCGTACCTAAAGAACTCAAGGGAACAAAAAAGGTAAATATGGAAATTAGGTCTAATGGTGAGAATGAAAAATGAGAATTTCACCCTAATATATACTTCTTGAAGTAAGAAATGAAGTCATTTACCAGTAGCAAGTGTGGTAACTTTATTTCTGTTTGATCTTCTAGCTAAGCCTCAAATCCAGGATTTGGTCTAAATTGATTACTGTCTGCATATCATTGTCCTGGATAGTTTTAATACATATATTCTTTTTGGGAACTATCTTCTGAGAAGTAAGAAAACCTAGGGACTAAGGACATGACTTAGTTAATAAAGTGTTTGCTGTGCAAGCATAAGGACATGAGTTTGAATCCTCACACCCATGTAAAAAGAAAACAGATATTGCTGCAGACCATAGACTCAATCGGGAGTTATAGCTGCAGGGAACCAGGATTCTTTTGTGAGGCAGGAAAGCACGGATTCTGCGAGCAACAAACAGACACCAGAACGCAGAAGTAGCTTGGTATCTGAGGTATGGAAACAAGCACCTGTATTTCTGGCCTGAGGAATTGGAGACAGGCAAATTTTTTTTTTTTTTTTTTTTTTTTTTTTTTTTTGAGACAGGGTTTCTCTGTGTAGCCCTGGCTGTCCTGGAACTCACTCTGTAGACCAGGCTGGCTTCGAACTCAGAAATCCATCTGCCTCTGCCTCCCAAATGCTGGGATTACAGGCGTGCGCCACCATGCCTGGCTTGACAGGCAAATTCTTGAAGATCATGATTCCATCTAGTGGAATTGGTATTATGCTCCAGGTTCAGTGAAAGACCCTGTCTCAAAAAGTAAGGTGGGAAACAGTGAGGAAGGCACTCAGTATCAACTTCTGATGTCCACGTGTGCCCCCACCACATGAAAAGAAATAAATAATAAAGAATTGAGGAAGCCCAAACACCTCTCAGTCGTTAGACCAGAAGATGACTGAATTTAGAGGTGCTGTGCTCTCTCAACTTTGCCTCCTTGTGGTGACTCTTTCAATGCCCTGCTTCATGGCATAAGTGAAAAACAGACATTGAAAAATGAACTTCACTCCGGGCGTGGTGGCGCACACCTGTAATCCCAGCACTTGGGAGGCAGAGGCAGGCAGATTTCTGATTTCGAGGCCAGCCTGGTCTACAGAGTGAGTTCCAGGACAGCCAGGGCTACACAGAAAAGCCTGTTTCAAAAAAAAAAAAAAAAAGAACTTTAATTTGCTTCTTACTATAGTAAATAGATTCATACATAGATTCATACTTAAAAAAATGAGGTAAAGCAATACCTGTCTCAAAAAATGTACAAAGTGGTAATACAATATGGAAAACTCTAATTTCTTTTAGTGACACGGAGACAGGAAATTTTACTCTATGGTTACTGTTGTCATAATTGGTTGAAACACTAAATTTCAGTTAGAGGTTTAGTGTAAATAAGGTTGTAACTTTGTTCCTATCCAGTTCACCCCATCCCTGAGTTAACATTGATCTAGGCCGAAGATAGAAGATGAACAGATTAGAGATGCAGGGAGAGTGTGTGGTCAGGTAGAGGGTGCCTGTGGGTTTAGCCAATGAGAGGAAGTACTTAGGACAGGGTCTCTGAAGGCATCAATATTCTTCTTGGACATTGGGAACTGTTGAGGGAGTCTGACCATGACTTGATCAGATTTGAATTTAGAAAGCTAATTATGACACTGGAGAGGGACTGACGATGGGGGAATCAGACACTAGCAGCTCTGGCAGGCCCAGAGCTAAGATGAGGATGGGGATAGAATGACTTAGAGATTCCCGAACTGGAACACAAGCCATGTGGTCAGCATCTTGGCTAGGAGTACAGTAAGCAGAAAAGAAAACTTAAGAATGGCTCCAGGTTTCTAGATTGAATAGCCAAGTGACTACAGAAGCAGATGACTGAGGGGTGTTTAGGAAAGACTTGAAATGGTACAGAGAGATAATGCATCTGGTTTTGGATATTTTGTTTCAGGATCATCTATGAGTTTGTGTTGGAGAATTTTTTTGTTCTACCCTAATCCCTTCCAACTTAACACTAGGTAGGAGAGAAGGGTAGAGAGGAAAGGGGGCATAGAACTCTTTCAACTACTTCTTGCTGGTTAGGGACACTGTGTTTCTTGGGGCTGGTCCAGTCTTCTTCATCAGGTTATCTCTAACTTCTAGTCTCTGCTCTCAAACACTTGACAAACCTCAAAACAGCAGCCAGGCCCAGCAGTGCTCTTCTTGGAGTGCCGCTACCCCCACCCCCCGTCCCCACACCCCACGCTGCACTCTCAGGACTCTGGTATTATTCCAGCTATTTGGGAGGTTAAAGCAGGAGGATTGTAGTCAAAGCCAGTCTTAAGAAGTAAACAGAGGTCTGGATATATAGCACAGTAGTAGTGTAGTTGCCTCGCATGCATGAGGCCCTGTTACCATGGGAAGAAAGGGGAAGGACAGGGGAACTAATGTTTGAATAAGTCCTGGATCTCATTGTTTGTAGGTTCTCTTGAAGGGTAGGGCAGGAAATACATGTGTATTAAAAACAGGTACATGAACAACACACACACACACACACACACACACACACACACACATCTGTGTCTTTATCTATGGGTATGTACTGAAACCAGAGTCTCTGATTCTAATTCATGGCAGGATTTTCTTCTGACTGTCTTACTTTCTGTGTTAACTTCCTTTGCCATCAGTGAGAAACTAGTCCATTATCCTCAGTCTGTACACTTACTACTGCTGTTTCCCTCAGTGTAACCAAACTAAATATATGTCTGCACTCTCGCCTCTTGGTCAAAACCTCAGCTCTGATAAAGAACTGGAAGACATTGCTTTCCTTTAATTATTGTGAGTTGAGAGTAAGACTGTGATGATAGTTGACTTCTGGGAAAGAGGCTGGGTAAAAAGGGAGACACAGGAAGATTTGCTTTCTAGTAGATAGCCTTCTATTCATTAGGGATTTTTTTTTTACACTGTTTGCTTTTATCACCTACATAGGAATATACATGTGTGAAATGGACCAACATCAGGATTCTAATTTTCATGGTGCCTTGTTATTTAGCTGTTCGATCTTGTTTGAGGGAGAATTTGTATTCTTAATTTTCTTAAGTATATCTGGCTCATTCTACCCTGCAGGGAACAATACCTGTTTTTATGGAAAGTGCTACTACTGCCGAGAAACAGAGCCAGCATGCGCTGATGGTGATATGATGGAGGGCTCTGTCACACTTTGGCTTCCAGATGTATGGCCTCTGCAGAAGCACCGACATCCCTGGGGCAGGACTTACCGAGAAGGCAAACTGGCCAGGTAAATGCTCCTGTGAGCCTTGATTTAAGTCTGTGCTGCACCAGGCCGGTTGTCTTTCCTCAGTAGGAGACAGCCATCTGCCAAGAGTTAAGACTTGTGCCTCAGGGCAGACCTGCCAGGCAGGGCCCTGCTTTTAGCAGTGCTGGTTTGAGAGTGTCTTTCTCTCACTAAAGAGAGGAGAGATTAGGTTGGGCAGAGGTGGTGCATGCCTTTAACCCCAGCACTCAGGTGATAGAAGCAGGCGGATCTCTGAGTTTGAGGCCAGCCTGGTTTGCAGAGTGAGTTCCCAGACAGGTACACAGAGAAACCCTGTCTTGAAAAACCAAAAAAAGGGGGAGAGATTAATTTTGGTCACATTACTTTGGGCTTTTAGTGGCACAGTTCATCACTGCAAAAGCTTGTGGTGGCAGGGACTGCTTATCGTGTTACTGCCCCAAAGCAAAGCCCGAGAGAAAGGACCAGGAGCCAGCTGGCTAGGCAAGGGCTCCCTGGAGTACCCCCTATCCTCTTCCGGGAGATCCCCAGTGACTAAACTTCCATCGTACCCTATAGGTCCAATAGCTACTGACAGTTCCAGAGCTTTAGTCCATGGCCTTTAGCGGACATTTACAATAGAGACCCTAGGGACCTGATAGCTCAGGGTTCAAGAGTGTCTGCTGGTCTTGCAAAGGAAGATTTCCAGCTCTCACATTTGGGGCTCAGAACCACCTGTAACATCAGCTTCAGGAACCCAACAGCCTTTTCAGGCCTCCACCAGCAACTGTATCCATGTAGTGCACTAACACACACACACACACACACACACACACACACACATATGCAGGCATGCACGACACACATACAAATAAAATAAAATATTTTTTGTTGCTTTTTAAATATAAGCAGCATTTGCTGCTAGTCTCTGTAGGCTCATGTCTGCCTAATACATTTGGTTTCCTCTAAGAGTTCCCAAGTCTTAACTGTACCAATATTGCTGAGAGGCCTACATCTAAAGTCTCTGAGACATAAGGCAAATCTTAAGCTATGAGCCCTACAAAAATTAAACAAACAAACAAAAAAAAACCCAAACCCAAGTTATATGCTTGCAAGAAACAATGGCACTGGAGAAGCACTCTCATTCCAAAGAATAGAAAAGGAAAGGATTAGCCGGGCGGTGGTGGCGCACGCCTTTAATCCCAGCACTTGGGAGGCAGAGGCAGGCGGATTTCTGAGTTCGAGGCCAGCCTGGTCTACAGAGTGAGTTCCAGGACAGCCAGGGATACACAGAGAAACCCTGTCTCAAAAAAACAAAAACAAAAACAAACAAACAAACAAACAAAAACCTAAAAGAAAAAAAGAAAAGGCCAGGATTAGACAAAAGCAACAACAGACATTAAATCTTCCAGCTCAGGCCAGTGAGATAGTCACTGGGTAAAAGGTGCCTGCCTCAGCCACCAGACTTCAGTCGCCAGAACCTATATAAGGAGGAGAGAGAACCAGCTCTACAGACTTGTCCTCTGACATTCACACGTGTGCCATGCTACTCACACACTCCCTACATATCATGTACACACAACAATAATAATTTATTAAAGGACAGCCGGGGCTATACAGAGAAACCCTGTCTCGGAAAAAAAAAAAAAAAACCAAAAAACAAACAAAAAAATAATTTATTAAAATAATCTAGGGGGCTGGAGCGGAGGCTCGGCGGTTAAGACCATCAACTGCTCTCCCAGAGTTTCTAGATTCAGTTCCCAGAACCCACACGGCAACTCATAACTGTCTCTAACTTTAGTTCCAGGGAATCTGATACCCTCACGCAGACATACATGCAGGCAAAACACCAATGCACATAAAGTAAGAATAAATTAAAAAAAAAATCTTCTAGCTCCATGTCCAGAATTAAGGGCTCATATTGGTGCAGTGTGAGCTACTAAAAGCTCAGCCAGCCCTGTCCTGTGGGTGAAGCCCACAAAGCTTCTGTCTTGAGGCAGTTTTGCTCATTGCTCGTGGCTTCCCTCAGTGGGCCAGTATCCACATTCCCGGTGCTCAGGCCTGTGGGATGGCCGTGGCAGCTTCAGCTTAACTCTCACAGCTCTGCATCACTCGAGGGATGCTGGCAGGAGCCCTCTAGTCGCGCTAGTCTAGTCTCTTCAGCAGTTGCACCCTTCTTGGCTTGAACTTTCTATGTGCTTCTTTCCTGGGTCAACCACGAGTTTTTCAGATCTTTTGGCTCTGCAATTTGCTTCCACTTCTCAGAGTAAATATTGCAAAAGCAGTCAGTAATCCCCATCCTACTGCATTAAACTACCTCTACCGTAGAAGCCAGTCCACGAAGTCTCAGGGTATGTACAAAACATGGACAGAGTGAACATGATTAGCCTCCTGTCTGTTTCCTATGGAGTCCCTGTTCCCATCCCAAACCTATCAGCATAGCGTTTGCTCTCTCTTCCTGCCAGCCTCTGGTCCCCACCACATCCTCCTAGCATCTGTGCCCCCACCCCAGCACACTGCTTTTCGTAGCTTGCTTCTCTAAACTCTTCTGATGTTGCAAACCAAGCCCAAAGGCCCTGAACCTCACCGTCAGGGATGGTCATTGCAGTGCTTGATACCAACTTTCTACACAGCTTTCTGTCTCTAGCCAAATACCTAAAACTTTGAATGAAGAAAGATCCTTTGTTGAGTTTCTGAAGTATCAGCCCAGTTTTGTCTGCTTGGTTGCTTTAGGATTTATGGTAAGTAAAGGTATCAAGGCTGCACATGTATGCTGTGGAGAAAAGTTACTCTCCTCATGGTGGCTAGGAAGCAAACATGAGAGGAAAGGCCAAGGCAACCATATCCACCTACAGTTGCTCCCAGCAACTTCTCTTCCCCCCGCAAGGCCCACCACCTAACATCGTAGGCTGGCAACCAGACTTGACACATGGCCCTTGCTCTTAGGGGCTAAACTGTAGTCAGGTGTGGTTGGCATTCGGTGACCATTATGATACTCCTTGTCTCCAGGTGGGAATATGATGAGAGCTACTGCGATGCTGTGAAGAAAACGTCCCCCTATGACTCAGGCCCACGCCTCCTGGACATCATTGACACGGCTGTCTTTGATTACTTGATTGGCAATGCTGACCGCCATCACTATGAAAGCTTTCAAGATGACGAAGGAGCCAGCATGCTTATTCTTCTTGATAATGCCAAAAGGTACAGAGAAGCAGGACAGGCTTTTGTCAGTGTCTATGTGAAAGAGGGGCATTCTCGAGGGCACTGTGCTAGTCAGCTTTCAGACACAAATATTGGCATAAATCAACCCGTAGCAGTGAAATACTTATTTCAGCTCGTGATTTCAGAAGCGTGTTGGCTTTATTGCTCTTGGGCCTATGATGGAGCAGAATCATCTGAGCACACTGAGCAAAGCTGCTGGTCCCGTGGGGTCTGGGAAGTAGAGAGGCAGGCCAGGTCTCAAAAATCCCCTTCAAGAATGCACACCAGTGATCTAACTTCTTCCTGCTGGCCCCGCCTCCTGAAGGCTTCTTCATCTCTCAGTAGTGCTTCAGGCTGGCCTCTAGTGCCTCCGCAGATGAGCCTGGGACTGGGGTGGGAAGATTTGGGACCAGACTCTCCTGGACTTAACCTCCCAAGCTCACCCCTTTCAGCCTTGCGTTGGAGATGAAATAGCAACAAGATCTGTGAGCAGCACAGTCAGAGGGTGGCAGCTGCTTCCACTGCACTGTCTGTCCCTGGGCAGAGTGATTCCTCAGTCATTGAGGAGAGTTCCAGAAAGAGGGAGATGGTAACCAGAATCCCAGAGTGACCATTCCTTTCCTAACAGAATACCACATTTATGTCGTCCTGGCCTCTGAAAGCCCTGGGCAGCTTTCTAGTCTGAGCTGCTGCCAGGCTTGCTTGCTGGAATAAGGTTTTAGTGATTCTGGAGGTAACCGTCACCAGCTTCTTAGGAACTCTAGCAGGACGAGCCTGGATTTCTTCCCAGACCTTTAGGAAGCTTTACAGGTTAGGAGTTGTGCCTTCCCCCTTTGGACTGAGACCCCACATGTGGCCCCACAGCTATGTTCCAGCATCTTGGCAGGAAAAGGGTCCTTGTTATATGAGTTTATTTGCTGTCTGATACTTTAGTTCAGGCTTTTAATGATCCTGTGTCTAATTAGTCATGCCTAGCTTATTTTTAATTTTAAATGACTTGAGCTGTTGGAGCATGAAATCATGCAGGCTCACAGTTGGTTTTTATAGCTTATGCTCTTGCTGTGATGCTGAGAAGGGGATAAGCACTTGCACCTAATTCCTGTCTTAATTTAATTTTCAGCTTTGGGAACCCCTCGCTGGATGAGAGAAGCATTCTTGCCCCTCTCTATCAGTGTTGCATGTAAGTTACGCACAGTGTGTGTCTGCCTGCATTTCTTCCGTCAGGTTCAGTACCGGTGCTTCAGTTTTCTTGACCTTAAAACATCCCCGCTGCATTTCCTACTTCTGCAGCCCAGAGACTCTGTGAACCCTCACAGAGGTGAGAGAAACACAGATGCAGACCACCCAAAACTCAGAATTCATTTTGAATTTTGCATTAGTTAGTTTGCAGTATCTATAGTAATATGTGTTTGTTTGGCTTATTATCTCTACCACCTACTAAAAACAGTCTACAGAGGCAGGTGGATTTCTGAGTTCGAGGCCAGCCTGGTCTACAGAGTGAGTTCCAGGACAGCCAGGACTACACAGAGAAACCCTGTCTCAAAAAAAAAAAAAAAAAAAAAAACAACTAGTCTAGCTGGGCTTTAACAAACCTAGCACCAGCCAGGCGGTGGTGGCGCACGCCTGTAATCCCAGCACTCTGGGAGGCAGAGGTAGAGGCAGGCGGATTTCTGAGTTCGAAGCCAGCCTGGTCTACAGAGTGAGTTCCAGGACTGCCAGGGCTATACAGAGAAACCCTGTCTGGAAAAACCAAAACAACAACAAAAACAAACAAAAAAACCAAAACAAACCTAGCACCTAGGAGTCAAAAGCAGATAGATCCCTGTGAGTTTGAGGTTACCCTGGTCTACACAGTGAATTCTGGGACGGCCAGGACTACATAGTGAAACAATCTCAAAAAAAAAAAAAAAGAGAGAGAGAGAGATTTTTTTTTAATCTGTTAATTTGTATTCTCCATTGCTACATCAGGTTTACCTTGGGGTTTCAAGTTGAATGTTTTAGCTTGAAATTATCTAAACCAAAACTACCTTTCTCTAAGTATTTAATAACTGATTTAAATATATTAGAGAGTAAAGGAATTGAGAGTAAGTGAAGAAAATGAACCAAAGCCCAGCCCTAGGACGCCTGCTTCAGGCCGCTACTCCTGGACTGACTGTGAAGTTCACACATCAACAGTCAGTGAAATTTATGTCATTTGGCTGTAGAAATCAGGTCTGGGAACATCCTAGGGCTGGTCAGCCCAGAATCAGGACACCTGTGACTGTGCCTCCTTCCCCCCCCCCCCTACCCTGTTTGTTTGTTTGTTTGTTTGTCTGTTTGTTTGTCTGTCTTTCCAGTGCTGGTCTAACTTAATGTGCCTACTAGGCAAGTGCATTATTGCTGAGCTATACTAGCTCCTCCCGTCCCCACACACTTCTGCTGCATGTGTGCCTGTGCAGGCTAGAGGAGTCTTGTGTGTCGTCCTCAAGAACTGACCACCTCTCTTCTCTTTCACTGCCCTGGAACTCACTAGGTGGGCTAGGCTGACTAGCCATTAAATCCCAGGGATTGTCCTGTCTCCACTCCATGACTCTGGGATTACATAGACCACAATACACAAATTTTTTTTACATGAATTGTGTGGATCAAACTCAAGCAACTTGTGCTTGCAGGGCAAACCCTTTACTGACTATCTTCAGCCCACCCACAGCCATCCATCCTTTCTTCTTCCTTCTTTCCCTCCCCTTCTTCCCTAGCTCTCCTCCTGACCCCTTCCTTCCTTCCTTCCTTCCTTCCTTCCTTCCTTCCTTCCTTCCTTCCTTCCTTCTTCCCCTCCCCATCCTCCCTCTGTCTCTCTGTCTGTCTGTCTTTCACGGGCTCTCACTATATAGCATAGGCTGATCTCAGCATCCCAGTTTTCTTGCCTCAGTCTCCCAAGTGCTGGGCTTACATGTCTGTGCTGTGAAACTCAGCTTTTTCAGGAGGAAGCAGGTTCTTCAGAAGGTAGTATGTATTTATCTGGTTAGCCCTAATTCTCCTTACTGATACTGGAAAACAGAGCAGGTGGGTTACAGGCAGTCAGCACTGGTGTCATGATCTGCAGAGGAAAGCATGACTCTGGAAAGACGCTGGGCCACCTGCAGGGCATTTGTGGGCCTGCAGAGTGGGGCAGAGTGTGTCCAGAAAGTAACCAGAGTGCTGTAACCTCAGCCCTTGGGAGAAGGTGGTAGCAAGAAGAGGATCTCAGTGTCATCTGGGCTATAGAGCAAATCCTAGACATCCTGGGCTACCCGAGACTTGTCTAGAAAGATACCTCAGAGAAGTCCTCAGCAGATGAGGCTGTGGCTTCATGGCCTTGCATCTTCTAAGAATGTGCCTGGGACAGTGCTTCTTTGGTGACCTCCTTCCTGCACCACTGGCCTCCCTACCCTATAGTAGCCAGAGGTGAGAGAGAGTGCCTTCATGCGACACTGTTCCTCTATGAGAAGGCTTATGAGGAGATATCGGTAAAGGACTTCTGTCCATTTTGGAGAAGCATATACTGAAGAGTGAAGTTGGTGCTGAGTCCATTAAGTGACAGCCCTGTCACCCTGGAGAAGCTCTGGTGCTCTAGGCATTCATAGTACAATTTAGAACAAGGAAACTGCTGTCCATCATGTGTAGCCCATCTCTTCTGTGCTTTGTACAGAATTACTCATCCTTACTTTAAGTTGCTGAAAAACAGTACTTCTCACAAAGTCAAACACTTCTGCCTGCCTGGTGACCTCTAGAACATCCACATTCTGCCCGGTTACCCTGTTATACCCACGGAGAGGCATGGACTTCTTCCCTGAGACAATAATTCTCTTTGTTTTGTCATTTAGTCTGTTTCATTCTGCTATAACAGAAAGTCACAAACTAAGACATTTCCTGTACATTTATTTTATGATTATTGTTTGTGTGTTTGTATGCATTGTGAGGTATCTGTCCACCTTTCCATGATTCCATGATCAAACTCTAGTCACCAGGCTTATGGGACAACTGCCTTTACCTGTTAAGCCATCTTACCAAATGCAGAACAGAAATTCATTGGCTCATAGCTTTAGAAGCTGAGAAGCTCCAGATGTAAACACTGGCATCCTGAAAGAGCTTTCTTATTATTTTACTACGTGGCAGGTGACTGAGGAGCAGAGGGGCAGCACCAGCTCCTCAGCCTCGTCAGTCGTCACTCCTTTAGAGCCTCAGCTCTTAATACTGTTACAGTGGCAACTGAATTCCCATAGGAGTTTTATCAGGATAAATACCTAGCCGATAGCAAGTGGTTAGTGAAGTAACTTAGGAAAATAGATAATCTCTTTAAAAATTTTAAAGTGTGTGTGTGTGTGTGTGTGTGTGTGTGTGTGTGTGCCTGCTTGCCTGTCTGTCTGTGGGACTATGTGTTCCTGAATGCAGTGCTTCCAGAAGCCAGAAGAAGGCATTCAGCGTGAGTTCTGAAAACTGAACTCAGGGCCTTTCTAAGACCAACAAATGCTTTTCTATGCTGAGCCATCTCTATCCCAGAGAAAGTAGTTTTTGTTTTTGTTGGTTGGTGTTTGTTGTTTGTCTTGTCTTGTCTTTCCTTCCTTTTTTCCTTTTCCTTTTCCTTTTCCTTTTCCTTTTCCTTTTCCTTTTCCTTTTCCTTCCTTCCTTCCTTCCTTCCTTCCTTCCTTCCTTCCTTTCTTTCTTTCTTTCTTTCTTTCTTTCTTTCTTTCTCTGCTGTATTTGTATGTGTGTGGTATTGGTGGTGTTTGGGGATAAGGTTTCTCTATGTAGTCCTGTCTGACCTGGAACTTGCTCAGTAGTCAAAGATCTCCTCCCCCCACCAAAAAAAATTTACACCATGGCAGTATGGCTTGCTTCTAATAGAGAGGCAAGTCTGAAATAGAGGTGATTCAAAGAAACAAACAAAAACCTTTTCTACCATGAAAACTTCAAGCTGAATTGAATATCAAGATGTTATATAATCTCTTTTAAAACTTTTTCTTCCAGTATTCGGGTTTCAACCTGGAATAGACTGAATTATCTAAAGAATGGAGTACTAAAGTCTGCCTTAAAATCTGCCATGGCCCATGACCCCATCTCCCCTGTGCTCTCCGATCCACACTTGGACACTGTGGACCAGCGGCTTCTGAATGTCTTGGCCACCATCAAGCAGTGTACTGACCAGTTTGGGATGGATACTGTGCTGGTGGAAGACAGGATGCCGCTCTCCCACTTGTAACTCTCAACACAAAACAAGTGGAACTGGTTTTTACAAAGATAGAGAAACAGCACAATCAATTCCAGATGGCATGTGATGGCCTGCAGGTGGCCACAGCGGATTCTGGTGGCAGAAGACAGTGGCCCTTGGGAGGCTTGGTGTTTTCTGCAGGGCAAGCTAAAGACCACAGTGCCGCAGCAGTGTCTCTGCGGACTCAGCTCCCAAGCAGCAGGCCGCCGCTCTGCTCAGCCTTGATTCCCACTCCAGAGGGCAAGCGGGTGTGACATCCGCTAAGGAGTTGGTTCCAGAGTGTGCGTCTGCCGTGAACCCGGCTGTCCTTTCTCTACACCATGGATTCTCTGAAAATACTTTGCAGTCCCTTGTGTCTTTAAAAAACAAAAACCATAACTAGTCAGATTGAAAAACATACCGCTCGTCCAGAGTGGCATCAGACAAGAGCGCAGTCTGCTCCAGGAGACCCGTGTCTAAGGGAGACTGGAGGAAGGGGAAGGGCAGGAAGGCCTTGGGACTCCAGGCTATTGGGTGGCATGGATTTGACATCTCAGGGAAGAGAAGAGGGACAGACTTACTTTATGGAACCAGGAAGATAATTGACTTAGTGAAGAACAGCTTCCCCTCTGTTTAAGGTCTTAGATATGTCCAGAGCAAATAGTCATCCCCCAGTTGTATTCACATTAACCACAGTCATCTCTAAAGGAGATACTATTACAACCCAAGCATGATCCTTTATGGACACTAACTCACCCCATGCCCACTTTCTGCCCAAAGTAGCAAAAGAAACTGAAACTGCTCTTTGCCCCCCTCCCTTTTTTCTTTTTCTTTCAATGTTTATTTTGAGGTAGACCATAGACTCTAGCCTGTGCTGATCTGGAACTCACTGTATAGCCCAGGCTCCAGTTGTACACGCTTCAGCCTTCCACAGGCGAGGGTTATAGGTATGAACCAGCATGCCCAGCTCTCTTCTGAAGTAAACTCACCCTGTGAGGTGATGACCTGGAATGGTGCTGGTCCTAGGAGATTGGTGGCCTTGTCTGTGCCTCTCTGATGAGAGAGGGTGCCTGGTGCCTGGACTAAGCTTGTGATGTGTGTCCTACAGGTAACAGAATGAAAGAGCTTGAAACTGAGGAGATCGCCACAAAGAGCCTTAATATTTTGGTTCATAGCAAATCCAAATTCAGTCCTATGTGGAGTTCTGAGCCTGTGGTGTAGTAGAAATTCTTCCCTACCGGTGTCAGGGTCAGGGTTAGTTTTGTGTTCTAGTAAGTCATTTGACAGCTGCCAGGTAGCTAGGGGATGTGTCTGGGATGGGACAGGAGCTGCGCTCAGAGCTGTCCCTCCATATCTCCTGCAGGTCTGGATTCTCTCAAGACTAGCCTGTCGGGACTGTGCTTGACATCTAATGCCAGCCACAGAGCCTGGCTGGAGAAAACTGCCTTTGAGGTTATTCCCCCAGCTTCTCACATAAAATCTGGTAGCCTGTAACCACTTTTAAATGACATGAAATTAGAAAATTTGTACATTTAATGTATACTTTGAGGTATATTAAGGAATACACTGCATATTTCTTTTTTAAAATTTGGGGTATTGAACTTCAGAAAGCAAATATTAGCACAAAAAAACACTAGAATAGTGTTAACAAAGGAGATATTGAGCCAGGCAGTGGTGACACACACCTTTAATCCTGGCATTCAGGAGGCAGAGGCCGGAAGATCTCTATGAGTTCAAGGACAGCCTGGTCTACAGAGTGAGTTCTAGGACTAAACCCAAAAAACAAAGCAAAAACAAAAGGAGGTATTAAGTCCAGTTTCCAGGCTACTTGCTGTGTACACCAAGAAACTTCACAGTTGACTTTTGAGATTAGCGTGGTCATTAGCACTTTGTGCTGGGACCAGCAGAGCTGGTGGGAGACAGTGAGCCCTCCCTTCAGTGCTGACCAAGCTGTGAAGTGAGCAGGACTTCCCAGGCAGGCTGCCTCGCCTGTGATGCTGAAGACTTAAGATTCTCCTGGGGAACAGAAGAGGCAGAAAGGCCGCTGTAGCAGTTGGAGAAAAGTCACCTCAGGCTTCATCTCCACACTCATGGAATTAGAAGGTGCTCAGACCCATAGTGGACAGTGAGTCGGGGTGTCACGGCAGAGCACACAGTTGTGTGCTAACTGGGAACTGGGTGAAGCTATCAGAGGTCCATTGGGTGAATCTTGGCGTTGCCGGGGCAGGGCAGCCGTATGCTTCCAGGCCCAAATTTATCGACACAAAAGTTCTGTTGGGGAAAAAAGGTAGATGCATGTTTTAAAAGTATCATACCTCCAGGCTCTTTACGGGTCATTTATTAGATTAGGGCTGTTATAATCAAGGCACAGGCGGGGTTCGGTCAGCTCTAAATTAGCTTTACTAACTGAACATCCGCATAGATGTATCCAAAACCATAGATAATGCAAAACCAAGAAGTCGAATCCATTGCTGTTTCCTCCTTTCCTTCCACTCCTTAAATATATGATTCTGAAGTTGAAATGGGGGAGATTCTCAAACTGACCCTTCTAAGACTGTACTATACTTTGGGGAGAGCTTTAAGTAATTCACCTTTAAAACAACAGGCTCTGATTTGCTCAAGATGGTTGGTATTTTTTAAGGTATGTCTCCCTGTTTGCACTCTGGGTTAAAGTGTCAGACTAAATTTTTAAAAGAAAATAGAGAAATTCAGGTACATTCATTACAAATTATTCAGCAAAGTGTACCCTGACAGTTTCCTAATTCTCCCAGTGCTGGAGACAGCATTGCCATCCACAGAAACTCAGGTTTTCTTTAAAACTCACGCTTTGTCTTCTCTTCCCCTACTTCTGGTTCCTTCAGCACCCCTCCCTCACCTTCCTGGATCTCTAATTATCTTGTGAGCATAACACCTGCTGTCAACACACTCTGTGAGTCCTGTGATCAGGGTTTCAGGATAGGAGGTGCAGGTTTGGGTTAACATGGCTGTGTATGTATTCTGCCAAGGAAAATGTCATACTTTGACACAAGGAAATACTGAGTGACTGGCACTGAGGAAGGGCTTGGCTCCTACGGGTTAGAATGTACACCAAGCACTTCCCAGGCAGCTGCTGAGCCCGGTGCTCTGACTGAGCGTGCTCCCTGGGGGAGGCTGGCTCTTCGCCCCTTGTGTCTCTAGTCTGGGTGGTGAGTGGGGGCTGGGCACTGTACTGTCCCAGGTTCTTAGGATCTAAGGTGATCCTCAGAAACTCCTGGGGGAAGCTGGGAGTAACTTACTGGGAAGCTAATTTATTTGTCTAAAGGGTGGTGTGGGCATCACCACCCTCTTGTTTGATCTGCCTAGGATTTCCTCTTGGAGCTGTTGTGCAGATAGAGGTGGTACTCGGTAAGATACCAAAACAGATTTCTAATGTGTTCTATGGGTTTCAATTCTGAAAAAAAAAAATAAAAGATTTTAATATATATTATTGTATCATGTTTTCTGGTTAATCCCCACTCCCGTGCTTTCTGTGTCATTTCTATTCCTACTGCTATTTTTTTAGAGAGAGAATGTTGCACCCTTTATCTCTACTGAACCTTCCATAGGGATTTCTTCCTGTAGCTGAGAGCCTTAGACTTCCTTACAAGCTTTTGAAAGGCCCACATAGATTGTCGCTGTTATATACAAGTCCTCATAGGACTAGTCTTCAGTGTTTCTTGGATGATTAGTAGTTACCTTCTTTCTTGCAGCTCCTTGGAAATGAAGAATTATGAATCCTAACTAGGATTTGGCAGCACCATACACTATAGACAAGAAAGGGCCGGTTTCCCTGCTAAGAATTCTTAGGATACCTGGAATTTCCATTTTTGAAATGGAAATCTAGCATCTAACCCCTCAGCCAGACAAGCATCGAGTGGATTTCCTCATGGTGTGCTGCGGTGTGCCTGCCTTGTCATCGTATTTGAACAGGACACATGGAAGCCAAATTCTGGCATGCTTCAGGTTCACCACACGCAGAGCATATCAGTTTTCTATTGTGATAAAACATAACCAAGGCAATTTACGGAAGAGGAAGTTAGTTTGGGTTTACAGTTCAGATTGGATCCATGATGGTGGATCTACTAACAGTAGAGGCTAGAGCTGAAGTCACATCTTCATACTTTCAACCACGAGCACAAAGCAGAGCAAACTTGAAATGGCGTGAGTCTTTAAACATTTTTGTTGTTTTTTGAGACAGGGTTTCTCGGTGTAATCCTGTTTTTCTTGGGGGAACTCACTCTGTAGATCAGGTTGGCCTCGAACTTAGAGATCCACACTTCAGGTTATGCATTCATGACAAACTCTTGGGCAATGCCAATACCTTGGGTCTTTAGACTGCTTGAATAATTAATTGGTGAGCCCTCATAGCTTCCTGTAATTCCCACAGTGGCCTCTAGATGTCCCCATCACCCATGAGCTCTTCTTGATGTTTACACCCACCAGCACCATAAATGGGTGTGACAAATTTACAGAAATACTTAGAAACTGATCCAAACACTGGTGTATGGATTTGTTGTTTCAGTGTGGGCCGACTTCTTGGTGAAACACTTCAGATTTTTTTTTTTGTTTTGTTTTGAAAAGGAATGTCTTGAAATCAAGTTAGTCTAGGATTTCCCAGTTAATCTGCAGTGAAATGCTAATTTAAACCATCTCAGAGATGGCTAGCACTATCCAAAAGTTGTACAGCTGTTGATTACCCCACTGTCTTTTTTTTTTTTTTTTTTTTTTTTTGGTTTTTCGAGACAGGGTTTCTCTGTGTAGTCCTGGCTGTCCTGGAACTCACTCTGTAGACCAGGCAGGCCTTGAACTCAGAAATCCGCCTGTCTCTGCCTCCCAAGTGCTGGGATTACAGGCGTGCACCACCACGCCCGGCTTACCCCACTGTCTTAAAACTTGGGTTTTGACATATTGTTGTTTTTAGTATTTTCTTTTTTCATTTTAGTTAAATGACCAAGCCAGCTCAGTCAGTCAATAGGTTCTCCAGCACAGAAGTGAGGATTAAAAGAAAAAAGGCAATTAGACAACATTGTAGCATGACCCCAGCTAGTTCCAAGGCTTAGGCGGGTTTCCCCCCACCTCCCAATTTCCTTTTATACCATTTTAACTGCATGCAAATGTTAAGGTCAGTTCTAGGTTGAGAAACAAGCAACACAATAAACACAAATAGTCAAGGAACAAGCAAGGTAATAAACAGAGGTCCCCGTGATGACCAAGATATCTGAGCCTACTTCTGGGTCCTAGCCCAAAGTCATAGTCACACCAGAAGCCCACTTCTTTTAGCCTAAAATCAGATTCCTCCCTAAACTTACTTCCCTGTTCTAGTCTAAAATTAGATTTGTCCTGGCCCAAAGTCAGACTCCTGCCTAGTGGCCCCAAATAGCTCTCCAAAGATAAAGTTAGCACCGAAGCAGCCAAGCTACCAGCAGACTAGTCTTCATTTACACCACAATTCACCGGTAAACACTAGGAACTAAGGCCGACCTGGCGTCTCCTAGTTGCTGTTGATTTACATATTCCTTGTAAATGCACCCACTTGCTGCCGGAGGAAGGAAGTAAGCTCCTCTCCGCAGGACGTGTGGGGGAGGCAGTCCAGGGGTAGAACCGACTGGTCCGGCTACACAGAGAAACCCTGTCTCACAAACTAAAGAGGCAAACAAAAATCCAAACAATAACAAAAACCCATAATCAGTATCTTAGACTGTCATGCATGCGCAGATATTAAATACGCATAAAGGCATGTGTCAGTTTCCTGCCACCATGGCAAACACCAGAGTTACCAAAGAAACAGTTTATTTGGTTCATAACCTTGAAGGTCTAGTTCACTATTTACCTCTGGAAAAGGTGGGCGGTGTGCGTTGTGGCTGGAGCTATTGGTAGAACAAAACTGCTCACCCACAATTCTCTTTCAACAACCCCCACTGGGGCTCACATCTAATTTCTACTACTACCTTCCTCCTGCTAAGCTCGGGACCACGCCTGGGTCTTTGGTGTTTTCTAAATATTGACAGGGTCTCGCAATGTAGCTGTAGCTGGCTTGGCATTCAGTATGTAGACCAGGCTAGCTTTGAACTCAGAACTGTACCTGCTTCTGCCTCCTGGGTTCTAGGATTAAAGGCCTGCATTGTCATGGGCATCTGATCAACTTTGTAAACCTAGCTATGAGTGGGCAAGTACTTAGCCTAACTTCTGTAAGTCTCACATGATACAATTTCCTCTTGACTCGGGGGTTTCCCGAACTCAAATACCATCCTGACCCTACTTCTTGCTTCTGCTGGACTGGCATCCGTGAAAGCCGGCTGCTGCTGCTGACTGCTCGCTACTGTTTCGTTTTCCTCTTCAGAGAACCAGGAGCGACCTTGGCCACTCAGCTCGCCCCTGCTCACACTCTTAGGACTGCTTCTGCACCCAGCTGACTCCCCGGCCAACAAAAGGCTCCCCGCGTAGACGGGTTGGCAGAAAGCTGACCTTTACGGGGGCAGGGCACCAAAGGGAACCCTTATGTGGGAGGCACAGCTGAATGGCTGGCAGTGGCCATTTTGTGGCCGCAGGCATGCCCCAGAGTAACCTGCATCCCGTGGGGTGGACAGGGGCTCAAGTCGGTCTCGGGATTCCTGCAGTCCGGGACACCAGCTTGAAATTCGGTTCGGACGGGTCTCAGGTCTGAACCGAAACTCAGTTCCAGTTGGATGGGCTGCTGAGTCAGCTCTGCGAGGGCGGGGCGGTCACCACGGCGACGCCAATCCCGGGCCGCGCCCGCCAGTGGGTGTCGAAGAGTTCTGGGTTCCCCAGACTCTTCGAGGCGGAAGTGCTCACTCCAGTCATGTTTCGTGGTGCTCTGTGGTTGCTGCTGCTACTGTCGCTGTGCCCCCCGGGAGCGCAGGGCCACCGCGGTGCCACGAGCCCGGGGCAGGAGGCCGACGAGGCCAACCCTTGGCCGAGCGTCCAACGCCTGCGGGAGCAGCTGAGGACGGCCGGGACCCTCTCCAAACGGTACTGGGCGCTCTTCAGCTGCACCTTGTGGCCGGATCACTGTGAAGACCAGGAGACCCCCGTGCCGCCTCTAGGTAAGAGCCGTCCCGGCCGCAGACCCTTCGCTCACCCGCCAATCTCACTCTTTAGCACTGCGGGCTGCATATAGTGAGACACTCTTAAGCACTGCATCCTGCAAGCCTGCATCAGAGGCCTGGTCACTTCACCCCACCTCCGCACGACTCCTGGTGCAGCCCCTCGGGTCAACTAAAGATCTGGCTGTTCTGCCGCCTCACCTGCCCTGATTTTTCCAGACACCCAAGCCTCCCCCTTTCTTGCTCATTTTATTGATGATGGCATAGGGGAAAGCCCTGTGTAGACAACACTTGGTGATGGTCCCAACCCCAGATACTTTCGCTTCTAAGGCTTAGAGAGGAGGCGCTGGAGCGCACGAGGGAGCCTGGCTGTGAGTTAGGACCTGAACGCTGGTTTAGGCCCAGTCACTGAGAACTGAGAACCTCAGGACTGTCTCTCTCATCATTATCTTGCCATCTCATAGCATTTCCTTTCCAGGCTGGAGCCTTCCTCTGTGGGGCCGGCGGTCGCTGGATATGCTCGCTGCATGGTTCTGCCGCTTTCAGGACTGCTGCAGCCGCCGAGGTTGCGGGATCTCCAACAACTTGACAGGTTGGAGCTGATGCTGACGGGATTTTCGGGGTTCGGGTGTCTGGGGGAGAGGGTGGTGACTATGGAGAAGCGAGCGACTGGTAAGAAACTTCCCCAACTTTCCCCTCCTCCAATAAGAGGAAAGGGAAGCCCGCAATTATTTGAGGATCTCTCTGACAAGACTTTGAACTCCATGATTTCCAGAAAGGACACCTCCAACAATAGGGGCGGCAGGACACCATCCTTGATAGTGTCCTTAGTGGACATTACATTATATCATCTAGAACAAGTGCCCAAATACTTGCTGTGTGGCTGTTTTCATAACACTGTCCTCCAGAGAGCCAGGCCAGTACTCCAGCCCCAGCCCTCCTGGGGTTTTTGTTGTTTGTTTTATTGTCTGTTTGTTAGAGTATGGTAATACTTTTTTTTTGGTTTTGCGAGACAGGGTTTCTCTGTGTAGCCCTGGCTATCCTGGAACTCACTCTGTAGACCAGGCTGGCCTCGAACTCAGAAATTCGCCTGCCTCTGCCTCCCAAGAGCTGGGATTACAGGCGTGCGCCACCACGCCCGGCAAACCTCTTTATCTTTTAATAAACACATCACTAAGTATCTCCATAGGTGGTGGCACACGCCTTTAAACCCAGCTCTTGGGAGGCAGAGACAGGCGGATTTCTGAGTTCGAGGCCAGCCTAGTCTACAGAGTGAGTTCCAGGACAGCCAGGACTACACAGAGAAACCCTGTCTCGAAAAACCAAAAAAAAAAAAGATAAAGAGGTTTAAGATATGTTCTATGGGGGTGTGGTGAGAGGTATGGGGGAGGGGGTGCCTCAGTGGGCCCATGCCAAAGCATCTCTTTCCCCTGAGGGACCAGCCACATGATAGAGTTTATTCAGGGCATGGGGAGCAGAGTTAAGAGGGTAGTAGAGGCAGAGAGAGAGGGGGGGGGGAGAGGAGAGGAGGGGGGGAGAGAAGAGGAGGGGAGGAAGGGAAGAGCCCAAGAGAGAATCCAGCAGGAAACAGGAATGAGAGAGGGAGGAGGGACGCGCAGCCCCTTTTATAGTGGGCCGGCCCACCTGGCTTTGCCACGTAACTGTGGGGTGGAGTTTACTGGGGACATTTTTTTTATCTTTATTTAAAAGTGCGGAGCTTATTGGGATCTATGGGAACCTTGAACATGCCACACCCAGCGAAGACAGCTGGCAGACACTGTAAGGTGCAGGTTCCCCTCAGAGAGGTTGCGGACTATCCCTGCTCTGACGCTAACAGTCCCGGACGGAGGCGCGCTGTATCAGACTCTTCCTCAGCCGCTGCAGAGCTCTTAGCACAGGGCCTGGCACACAGTGGAGCCAACAGACATGAACAGTTCTTCAGATTTCCCTCAGGCGTGAGTGTAGAGACATCGTCAGTGTAGACTGAGAACAGAGTCACAAACATGTCGGTCTTGGAGGTCTGCTCACCCCAGCTCTACAAAGCCAGCAATGTGGCCCGTGCGCATCTGTAGGTCTTCGGTTCTTCAGCATGGAGGGAGGGGCATGCAAGTGCAGGGTGGTCCAGGCCTGTCCATGCCGCACCAGGGCAGGCTGAGGCCTGGGGAACTCCTGGACGGCTTCTATTTTGGGATGATAGACAACAATTCGATTTTTCAGCAACAATGCTGTGTTTAAGATAACAGTTTCTGCCAGGCAGCGGTGGCGCACGCCTTTAAGCCCAGCACTTGGGAGGCAGAGGCAGATTTCTGAGTTCGAGGCCAGCCTGGTCTACAGAGTGAGTTCTAGGACAGCCAGGGCTACACAGAGAAACCTTGTCTCGGAAAACCAAAGGAAAAAAGAAAAAGATAACAGTTTCCATTCCAAATTGAGATACAGTGTCTTTGATGGAGCCAGCAAGGTATGCCTTTCAACCATCAAAGTCTCTACTGCGGAAAAAGCTGATTTCTTCACTTTGGCAGATCCCCTTGGTGAGAACTGCAGTGCAACGCTCCATCATTTTAACCGGACTTGCATATTTCAACGATATTCAACCAGCCAGACTCAGCATCAGCCCGGGGTCCATTGCCACTGCCACGGACACAGCCATCTTCCCCGCTACTCCTGCTCCACACTGCAGGCCCCACCCCTCCTCTTGGCCATAAAAGGAATTTTTAAAAGGGTTCTAGGGGTTGGGCGATAGATACTTGGCAAAGTGCCTACAGGGCAAGCATGAGAGTGAGTTCCAATCCTCAGCACCCACATAAAAGTTGGGCACAGCCCTGTCACTCACTCCAGTGTTGGGGAGACCAGTGGCTCCCGGAAGCCTGCTAGTCACAGCCAAACTCACGAGCAGCCAGGCCGGGGGCGGACCAGATCTCAGAACAAGACAAAAGGTGTGATTAAGGAAGACACTTAAAGTTGACCGCACGTGCATGCACATGTGCACACCCACAGGAACACAAACATAACAACACCAGTTCCTTTCAGGTTGGCTGTGGTGTCCTGTGGTCTAGCACTTGGGAAACTGAGGTGAGAAGATAGTGCCTTCGAGTTCAGCCTTGCCTACGTAGAAAGACCCAGTCTCATTAAAGAAGCGTTTGTCTCGAGGTTTAACCAGAAAAGGTGTGTGGGTATATCTAGCCTGGGCTTCTTGGCTTATATATCTTGATAGAGTGAGGCTATGGGGGAGGGGAGCTCTGCATCTTGAGAAAGTTGTTTTTTATTATAAATCAAGTCATGCCATTCCATGCATAAAAATGGCCCCGCTGGAGAGCCCATGCCTGCCCCAGGTGGCTGTATGCGTACGAATCACTTCTGCCTTCTTGTCAGGTGACCTAGTGTGTGTTGCTCGTGGTTTGTGGTTTATTTATTTATTTATTTATTTATTTATTTATTTTTTAATCTTTTACCACAATACAACAATGAAGTAAACAGTAATTAGACACCTACCAATTTCCCTCAAACAAAGAATGTAGACAGGAGAATAACTCTACCTGTATGTGTACAGCTTCTCAAATCATGCTGGAGGGTCTCACACTCAATAATCAAGAAATTTTATTTATTGTTATATGTGAGTACACTGTAGCTGTCTCCAGACACCAGAAGAGGGTGTCGGATCTCATTATGGATGGTTGTGAGCCACCATGTGGTTGCTGGGATTTGAACTCAGGACCTTCAGAAGAGCAGTCAGTGCTCTTAACGGTTGAGCCATCTCTCCAGCCCAAGAAATTTTAAAATAGCAGTAATTATTTTCATTTTAAGAAAAAGCCCCCTTTCTCCCCTCCCCACCCCACGCACTGACCGTGAAGCTGGGCTTCCTTCTGCATCAATTTCATCCTTATGTGAAGCAGCAACAGTGACTATCAATAATCTGGCGTTTCTGTTTACAGATGCTGCAATTTCCCCCCTCAATTTCAAAAAGCCATTATCCAGTGTTGCCATAAAACAGACTCTAGGTTGTAGGTGGCAAAGATTCTTTCAGAAACCAGTGTTAAGTCAAAGAAAACAGAAAGCAGGACATCACACTAAATTTCTGGATCTAGTACACTAGGAAGAATGAAACCCAGGAAGTTACCTAGTGCTCAGAAGACTAAAGACCTGTCAAGGAGGATGGTTGGTTGGTTACTATTTTACACGGTGTGGATCTGCAGCATCTGCTGATTAAAGCAGGCATGCACTGTGTATTTCCCTGCCCTATACCCACCCCCAACCCCACCAACCTAACCAAATATTGTGGATGTGAGCCCAAGTCATGCCAGACAATGCAGTGAACAAGGTTCGTGTAATGCACTGGTGTGAGTGTGAGGTACAAGAGTCCCTTCAGTCTTAATCGAAGCTCTGCTGTGGAAAGTTGGCAGCCAGATTCTCATTGTCTCCCAAGCAAAATATGCTTGAATCACAAGTCCATCAGGAAATCCTAATGCCTTTAACCCTTCTATATAGCTTCTTTCTCCTGAGGTGTTACTTGAATGAATATAGTTCATGTGCCTGCTTCCAGCTTCTGCAATTCCCCCACCGCCTCCCCCGCCCCTCCACTGCCCCGCCACCTTGACTGCCTGCTTCCTGAACTGGTTCATTTAACATCTGAGTGAAATGCTCCTGGTGTTGGCTGATTTGCTGCGGCAACTGAGGGTTCTCCCGAGCTATCTGCTGTGGCAAAGCTGGGAGCAGGGAAGGGGTCTGCTGGATAGATTGTCTCATCTGTGGAAACCGAGGCTGATTCGGTAAAAATTCAAGCGGGTGGCCTCCAGAAGTGGTTGTTGTCGTCGCTGTCTGTCAGCTACTGCTGGAGACTGAGGAGTTCTGGTGCTCACAGCCTGGGGAGTAGGATCACGGCCTGGGGAGGAGCCTGACTTTCTCTATCTCCAGGGATTTCCATTAGCTCTGTCAGGGTTGTTGAGACTGGCTCTCAGGGCTGCAATTACTTGTTCTCGTTCATAGTCCCATTGACACCGCACCCCCACCCCCACCCAACCACCTCAGGAGACACAGAGAATCTGCTACCTCACCACAGGATGGTGGCCGCCATCACCTTGACTAGTGGTTTGTGTTTTAGCTCTCCAGTGTGGTATTTCACATCAGCCAGAAAACCTGTTCTGCAAAGGCCCAGTGGTGTAGTTCTTTGTGAAATGGGACCAGTTTCCTCAGAAGTAGTTTCTCACCTGGAGTCGTCCTGGAGTTCGCCTGCCTGTCCTGCCTTGCATCTCTGTCACATTGAAGCACAAACTAGACATCGGGTTACTACTTATTTACAATAGTGCCAGTGGGATGAGGAGGTGGCCCGGTCTGTATGCTGCTTGCCATTCAAACATAAGGATCCCCCAGCACCCATGAGGCAGGTGCACTCAGGCACCCCCGCTGGGATAGAGAGCTGTGACAGGAGGTCCCCCAGTCTAGCCAAACCAGAGCTCTGGGTTCAATGAGAGACCTTGTCTTAAAAACCAAGGTGGTGACTGCCTGATGTGAACCTGTGGTCTCCACATTAGTGTGCACATGCATGTGCAGTCCCCCTATACACATACAGGAACATGTACACCCCACAAAGAGAACGGGAAGGAAGGAAAGATGGGCAGACAGACAGACCATCGGTAACAGTCTGGAGGAGGGTCCAGCAGAGAGTGGACTCTCAGGCCACATACAGGTCAGGAAGTCTGGATTAAGACTTAGAGCAAGTCCCCTCTCCCTCTCTTTTCTTTTTTGTTTTGTTTTAGAGACAGGGTTTCTCTGTGTAGCCTTGACTGTACTGGAACTCACTCTGTAGACCAGGTTGGACTCACATTTATAGAGATCTACCTCCTGAGTGCTGGGATTAAAGGTGTGCGCCTCCAAACCTGGCTAGCACTGCTCTCTCCTTAGACTACACAATGTTCTTCAGACCTGGATATCCAAATCTGAAGCAGCCAGGTTCCGACAACAGGGGGACAGCTGCAAGTGTCACTTTTGTGGACCAATGGTTTTGAAAGGAAGCAAAGTGACGGCAGTGTTTTAAAGTCGTCTGTCGTCGGCCAGCATTCCAGAACTCCCCTGGGCTGGCTCAAGGTACCAACAGCAGTTGGTGTTGATAACAGGGTGATGGCCAGTGCCTTATCCAAACTGCGCTTCTTCAATGGGGACGGGAAAGCAGGCCTGGCTTTGGGAAACTGCTCTCAAGGATATGCCAGGTTGGGATGGAGTGAGAGAGAGAGAACGTGAACTCCTGAAGCAGAGGTGGGAGCGCCTTGGAGCCTGGCGGGGTCTTTCCACACTGCCCTGTCTGCCCATTGCAGGGGATCCAGGAAGGGTAATTCTGTTCTCCCAGAGTTCAAGCTTGCTTTCTCAAGTTCTTCCAAAACTGCTGTTTAATTACCGCAGGGCTTATATTCCTTGTGCTTTAATGATAAAGACACATTGCCCTCTATGTAGTGTGAGGATGTTGGCCTTTTGCTGGGCAGTCTCTCAGCTACCTTCTAACTAGACCCGACTTCTGCCGACCCCCTCCTCCACATGGCCTCCACTGCTTCGCCTCCTGCCCCATTCTCCTTCCTCTGTGTCTGCCCAGTTGTTCTTCCAGCTCTTTACTTAGCAAAACCCACCTTCCCCCCTCGTACAAAAATGCTCTTAGCATAGCAGAAAGTTTCCACAGCTTTCTTGTTCTGAGCCCAGCAGCGGTGGCAGCAGCAGCAGCAGCAGCAGCAGCAGCAGCAGCAGCAGCAGCAGGAGCTATCCAGGAGGCTAAGGCTGGTGGATGACTTTCCTGAGATAGCCCGCCGGTTTGCATGGTCTTGGATGGATGAGCTCTTGGAGACAAGAGACTTCATTGCTTCCTGCTATTGAAATGCCTTCCCTTGTCATTTTTTCCCGAGACAGGGTTTCTCTGTGTAGCCCTGGCTGTCCTGGAACTCACTCTGTAGACCAGGCTGGACTTGAACTCAGAAATCCGCCTGCCTCTGCCTCCCAAGTGCTGGGATTACAGGCGTGCGCCACCACCACCACCTGGCTCTTCCCTGTCATTATTAAATTAATAAAACAATTCCTGGGCATTAGCCCACCCTATTGAGATTTCCTGCAGATCAACATAAAGATGAACTTTCATGAATTAATGCTACTTAGGCGAATTAATGATTTTATAGAATTCCTGATTTAATCCTAGGGAAAAAGTTTAAAGAAATGGTTTTAGTTGTTTTGTGAGGAAGATGTAGTAAAGTTAAAATCAAGAGTAGAATATGCCCACTCTGCATAATAATAAGTAAAGGCTACGTAATAAATGCAATGAGTTTTCATAATTACCCTAAAAAGAGAAATAGGTTTGGGACAAATTTGTGTTCAAGGAAAACCATTCATTCTGGGTCAGATCCAAGGATGAAGCCGCAGGTGTGCACTGTGAGACAGCACCATATGGACCTGTTGCTTTGAACTCACAATGGGCTCACAGAATGAAACACTGCTTGGAACTTAATATCAACATCCTTTTCTAACTTCCATTTTGTGTAACATTTTATCTATGAGGTAATTTTCTAAGGAAAAAGGCCAGAGAAAAGAAATTAAGAGGATGGGGTTGACTTTGGGGCCTCTGCCCCTCCATCCATCCATCTATCCAGATGTCTATGACTGTTTACATGTATGTGTATAGGTACATGTGTATGTATAGAAGCATCAATGAACACTTGTAGAGTTGAGACAGGTGTCTGTGTCCGGCCAGAATGTGTGTGTATAAATGTATATCTGTCTGTCTGAGTACACTTGTATAGACACTTAAGAGCTAAAGAGCTCAGAGTTTCTCACTGGGCATTCTTGTCAGCCCCAGATAACTAAGTATTGTTCTGCCAATAGTATTGACCCCATACTCGCTCACCACTGTACCAGCCCCATCTGTCCCCCCATTTGCTGCCTTCTACGTCTGGAAATCCTACAGATGCCAGGAAGGTCCTGGCACAGCAGGCCAGGCCCAGTCCATATCGCAAGTGTTGCTTTTTGGCCAGAGTGAGGGCAGGGTGACCTTCCATGACCTCCCCCTTGGCAGCTTGCTGTTTCCTCTTTCTGGCTGGCTGAGGAAGTGACCAGCACTAAGAGAAAGCAGATAATGGGCCATAGAAATGACCTACCAAGCCCTCGGCACTGTCTGCATAACAATTAACAGCTGAATATTCAGGGGCCCAGCCACCTAGCCGTTTGATACTATAAGTGCGAGTGTAGGTCGTGTAGGTCGTCCCAACAGAATATCCTCTGCTGTGGGGTTTGCTTTCTTGCTCTGAGACTGCAAGGATCAGACAGTAGAAATCCTGGGGTGTGGCGGGGAGGTGGTGCACACACGCCCCGTGCCTCTCACTGGGACCTCTTTCCTCCTAGGCTTAGAATCAGACTTGCGTGTGCGACTGCACGGCCAGCATCTCGCTAGCAAGCTGGTCCTAAGAGCTGTGAAGGGCTACCTAGAGCTGCCCCACGCGGGCAAGGCCCTGGCTCTGTCATTCCACGGCTGGTCCGGCACAGGCAAGAACTTCGTGGCACGGATGGTGGTGGACAACCTGTATCGGGACGGAATGAGGAGTGACTGTGTCAGGATGTTTATCTCCACCTTCCATTTCCCACACCCCAAGCAGCTGGACGCATACAAGGTGAGGCTGGAGCGTGGGGTTGGGGGTGGGGACCCTCCCTGGCCTGGCAGTGGGGAGGCCCCTGTGCTGAGAGGAGATCCTGACTAAGGGAGGTGGACTCCTGAGCAGCCTAGCACAGGATGGGGACAGAAGCTGTGACAGCCAGACAGCACAGAGGCGGCCCCGTCTCAAAAAACCAAAATCCAAAAAACCAAAGAAAAAAAAAGAGCAGTGAAATGTGAGGAAATGTGGCTAGGTGTGGTGCTGCATGCCTGTAGTCCCAACACTCATTGGCTAAGGCGGGGAGATCTTGAGTTCAGGACCAGCCTGGGCTTCGCGACGAGACCCTGTCTGTGTCTAAGGAAATGTGCACTGGAGGAAAGCAGAAACTCTGCCACCCCCTCCCCAAAGGCCGCAGCCTCCTGAGCTTGAACGGCTAGCCTCTGTCTGCTGCTGAGAGACCTTTCGGGCCGTTTCAGCCACTGTAATTTTATTAGGCGGAAAGGGGCCCGTTCTGTGCAGTCCTGTTTGACTTTCCCCGTATTTACACCGGGCTGTGAAGGTGTGGCTGGGCCTTACAAGCACATGGCCTGGATTCGAACTGGAAACTTTGAGTTAACACTCCTACCAGCCTGTGGCTTACAGACCAAGATAACAGCCAGGAGCTGCAGGGCAGGGATTGAGGTTTATAAACGGACTCTTTGGTTTGTTTATTTATTTTTTTTTAAACCCCTCAAGGTATCACTGAATAATGAAAGCAACGATTTGAGGGTTTTTCTTTATTTTTGGTTTTCAAGACAGGGTTTTTCCATGTAGCCCTGGCTGTCCTAGAACTCAATTCTGTAGACCAGGCTAGCCTTGAACTCTCTGAGATTCGCCTGGCTCTAAGGGTTTTTTAAAGGATAATTTAGCCCTTCTGACCTACCCTCCCTAGTCTTGGGATCATGGACGTGCACTTGTTCTGTTTTTAAATATGCGGTGCTGGGAACTGACCAGAAGGCCTCCAGCCAGCACGCTAGGCGAGCAGTCTGCTGCTTGGCTACGCTGTCGCCCGCACTCGAGTCTCCAGTTCCTCTCACAGAGCTTGTTACACACCAGCCAGCCCATTGTTTTTACTATGGGAGGTTTTCTCAGTCACACTGGTAGTAAAAAAAAGCCTGGAAATGAGCAAACTAGCCCATGTTGGCACTCAACTGTAGTACTGGAGTGTATAAACTGGGAAGACTAAGTCAGCCTTGAGGGCAGTGCTGGCCGGAGTCACCTGGTAATTTTAGTATGGCCTTGGAGGGCCAGCGCTGGGCATCCGGAGCCTCAGATAAGCTCATGTCTGACAGCCAACTGCTGAGCTTTCCCAGAATTCTCTGGTCTTGGCTACAGCAAAACCACATGAGGATATCAGCTTCCCCACTAGAAAACCGAAACACACACACACACACACACACACACACACACACACAAGCTTGAGTGTTGAAGGGACACAGATGCCATAAAGCTCTTGTTTCATCGTGCTTCAAGTTAGAGCAGGCTTGCCGCCTTGAGAGCCCGCCCAGATGGGCTTCTCGGGAACTTTCCAGCACTGGTCTTCATCCCAGGTGAGCATGCCGAGCCCAGGAACAGGGAGAGGAGAGTCACCTGGGAAGCCGCGCGCGCGGGGTGGGGCCCAAGCCCCGCTTTGGTGATTGTGGTGGGTGGAGCCCAGACTTAGGCGTTCCACAGCACCGGGGCTGAGGAAACAGGAGACTGCCCTCCTTCGAGGCCTGCAGCTCCCCATGCTCTGTGCAGGAAGAGCTGCAGAGGCAGATGCAGGAGACGCAGCGGCGCTGCCACCAGAGCACCTTCATCTTTGACGAAGCGGAGAAGCTGCACCCGGGGCTGCTGGAGCTGCTTGAACCCTACCTGGAGCCGAGGAGCCCCGGGGCCCAGGGAGCTGAGGCGCCGCGAGCCATCTTCCTCTTTCTCAGGTGAGGGGAATGGGGTCCTGCCTGGCAGCGGAGGCCTTACGGAAGCCAAAGTCCCCAGCTTGGAAGCAGGCGAGGGACGCTGAGCACGACCCCTTGCCCCCCCCACCCCACCCCCGCCGGCCCCCCAATTCTCCCAGGGTCTCTGGCAGGAGCTAGAAAATCCTGGCTGCCTGGCCGCGCGGCCTTACCAAAGAGCAATGGAAGCATCGGGTTGTGCGTGGTTTGCTTTTTTTCCCCTCCTGCAGTGTATTTTGATCATATTCATACATCCCAACCCTAGATCCACTCCCTACCTTCCTACCCACCCAACTTTATGTTCTTTTTAAAAGAAAAAAAAAATCCGTCAAGACCGATTTGTGAATCCCAGATATTCCTGGATGTGTGTGGTCTTCCACTGGAGCAGGGCCAACTTACCGAGGGCTACGGGAAAGAAAATTGCCTCTCCCGGTAGCTAATTGTCTGTGGCTCCTTAGCTAGTGGGGGACATAGCTGGTGCCCAGCCGCCCTTTCCTCGGTGGGATTTGGTTTATTTGGCGCTTGCACAGATGTTGAGCATGATGTGACAACAGCTGTGTGTTCACAACTGCCCTGCTGGGGCCAGGAGACTGTTTCCTTGTGGTCTTCCACCAGCCCCACCTCTTACACTTTTCCTACTTCCTGTTCTGAAATAATCCCTGACCAGTGGTCCCTCTCGTGGGAAGAGAGGGTGAGGTATTCATGTTATTTGGGACTGGACACCTTGGTCAGTCTGGGTCTCTGTTAATCACAATCTACTGCAAATGGAAGCTTCTGAGGGCTGGGAGACACATCATCTATGGGTATAGTGATATGTCATCAGAAGTTTAATATGTGTCCCTGTAGGGGAATAATAGTGGCAGCTGTCCTGTAAGGCTTGGCCGTCGGTTCTTAGCTCTACAGTGGCACAGTGGAGTGAGACTTGGGGAGCGGGAGGTCACTCGTGCCTTCCCCAGCGTCGTCTACTGTTGTTTACCCATCGTACAGTCCCTCCTTGACTGCCCTCCCTCCCCTCGCTCCAGTGTAACACTCCCGGTCCATCATTCCCCATTAGCCCTTTAGACTCCTGTGTCCTAGCTCCCTCCTTTGGAAACCTCTCCCTGTGGCCCTGCGGTGCTTTCCTAACCTCCATGAGTAATTTCAAACGAAACACACGTCTGAGAGTCCAAGCTAACACAAGAGAGAGGAAGCCTGCTGTTTGTCATGAGCCTAGGTTACCTCAGAATGATGGTTTCTAGCTCCACCCACTTGCCCATGAATTTCATTTCACTCTTCTTAACAGGTGAATGATTTCCCATTGTGTAAATATATACTTCACCCTCTTTATCCGTTCATCAGTGGGTAGACATCCAGGCTTTTATTTCTTAGCTATTGTGAGTAGAGCAGCAAAATATATGGACGAGCGTATCTAGAGTCCTTTGACTGCTCAGGAGTGGTGTGGCTGGAGCCAGTGGCCGCTCTTTGGCTTTCTGAGGAGTCTCCACCGGTGTGGAAATCCGATTTCCATAGTGATGTCCCCGGCTTGTGCTCTCAACAGCACTGCTTCCTTTCCCCCACCTCTGTGCCCACATCTGTCATTGGTGGTTGTCTTTTAAACTTTAATTTTTTAAAAAAAGATTTTATTATTATATGTAAGTACACTGTAAGTTGTCTTCAGACACACCAGGAGAGGGCATCAGATCTCATCACGGATGGTTGTGAGCCACCATGTGGTTGCTGGGATTTGAACTCTGGACCAGTCAGTGCTCTTACCTGCTGAGCCATCTCACCAGCCCAATTTTTAATTTTTTAATCTTAGCCATTCTAAGATGGAATCTCAAAGTAGCTTTAATTTACATTTATTTACCTGGTGGTTAAGGATGTTGAATTTAAGAAAAAAAAAGTTTCTCAGTCATTTTCATTTTGTCCCTTGAGAACTCTTTTGTTTCATACATTGTTTGTTTGTTTGCTTGTTTTCCCGAGACAGGGTTTCTCTGTGTAGCCCTGGCTGTCCTCGAACTCAGAAATCCGCCTGCCTCTGCCTTCCAAGTGCTGGGATTAAAGGCATGCACCACCACTGCCCGGCTCATACCTTGTTTTTGATTTTCTTTTTTTCTTTGTGTTTTGAGTTCTTTGTATATCCAGACTCCAACCCTCAGACGTATAGCTGGAAAAGGTTTTTTCCCCCATTTTTTCACTTGGGTGATGGTGTAGTTTCATGTGGTCTCATTTATCAACAGCAGCTCTCAATGCTAGCTCTTCTGCATTCGTTACGCCCCCCCTGTGCATATGAGGTCAAGTGTGCTTCCCAGTCTCTATGATTTGGGGTGTCAGGTCTTCTTAAGCCCTTGATCCTTCAGGAGTTGACTTCTGTGCAGGATAAGAGATAAGGGTGAAGTGTTCTGTAGCTATACCATTTGACCAGCCCCATTTTTTGAAGATGCTGTCTTTTCTCCAACGTGTAGTGTTGGCTTCTTTGTCAAAAGCCTGTGGGTGTGTAGGTTAACATATGGTTTCTGGATTCTATCCCGTTGATCAATGAGTCTGTTTTTAATCTCAGTACCATGCAGTTTTTCATTACCATGGCTCTGTAACGTAACTTAAAGTCTGGGATGGCAGTGCCCGCAGAAGTGTTGTTTTTATTGTTTAGGATTGTCTTGGCTGCCCTGAGTTTTTGTGTTTCCATATGAAATTTAAGATTCAATTTTCAATTTTTGTGAAGAACTGAAATGGAATTTTAATGGGGATTGTGTTGAATCTGTAGCTTGCTTTTGGTAGCATGGTCATTTCACAATATTAACATGGGAGGTCTTTCATCTTCTGGTATCTTATTCAATTTCTCTTTTTTTTCTTTTTCTTTTCTTTTCTTGTGTGTGTGTGTGTGTGTGTGTGTGTGTGTGTGAAGCCTTTCAAAGGTTTCATTATACAGGTCTTTTGCTTCCTTAGATTTGTTCCAAGGTATTTCTGGAGGCCATTGTTATTGGGGACATTTCCTTGGTCTCTATATTGGTGTGTTTGATATTTGTATACAAGGAAGACTACTAATGTTTGAGAGTTTTGTATTTTGCTACTTTGCTGGCAGGATCCCCTGTAATTTTCCAGTGGACTCCTTAGGTCCTTTATATGAGAATCACATCCTCTGCCAATAAAGATCTTCCGGCTTCTTTCTTTCCCGTTTGTGTACTTAGTCTCCTTCACTGTCTAACTGCTCTAGCTAAGATTTTAAGCATCGTGTGAAGTATAGATATTCTTGTCCTGATCCTGATTTTACTGGAAGAGCTTGAGTTCTCCACTGCTTAGGATGGTGTTGGTTTCGGGTTTCCTGTGTATTATATTTATGTTGTATTAATTATTAAATTAATAAATCCCAACTTCGGGTTGCTATCAGCCCCAAAGGTCTATGTTCCCAGATGAAAAACGCAGACACACAGCCTTTATATCTTAATATTCCTCAAACAGCACCATAGCTGGGCCACTGCCTGAGCGCCATGCTGTTAATCCCTAGTTATTACTAAGTTTATGTTCCAACTTGGTTGCTCTTAACTCCAATTAGTCAGTCCTCTGGGCGATGTTTTCTTGGCCCAGAGTCTGGGGCCCCTTCCTTCCTTTTCTACTCCATGGCAGACTTGCCTCTTTTCTGTCCACAGTCTACTCCAGCATGGCAGATCGCTCTCCTCCTCCTCCTCCAATCCCAGTAAACCTAAAGTCCCGCCTCTGTCTGCCTCCCCAGCTACTGGTTGTTGGCATCTTTATTTACCAATCAGAACTAACTGGGGGCGGGTTCCCAGAACCTACCTGTAGACCCTCTCATGTAAACTTTTTTTGGGGGGGGGGACATAATCAGTATTCGAAGTACAAGCAGCTACACATTTATTATGTTGAAACAATCCCCTGTATCCCTATTCTTCTAGGACTTTTTATCACAAATGGATGTTGAATTTTGTCAAAGGCCTTTTGTTTTGTTTTGTCCGAGACAGGGTTTCTCTGTGTAGCCCTGGCTGTCTTGGAACTCACTCTGAAGACCAGGCTGGCCTTGAACTCAGAAATCCTCCTGCCTCTGCCTCTGCCTCCCACATGCTGGGATTAAAGGCCTTTTCTATATCCAATGAGATGATCTGCTGTGGGTCATGAGTACTGACAGATTGACTTCTGGGGTCAGCTTCAGGGAGACAGCTCAACTTTATTCTGGTTAAGCAAGGACTCTCTAGCTCTTGGGGGGTGGGTAGGGATCTCCAGGGTATGTGAACATTATTGGCTAGGGCTGAGGTGCTGGGAATACTTCCTTTACATGAAGAGGAAGATAAAGAGAGGAAACTGAACCTGTAACCTGGCCATAGACCCTCTGTCCTCAGAGGTGGGGGAGAGCAAGGAGAGAGCAGTCCGAACTCCTGCCAGTCACAGGATGGGATTCAATCTGAGTCTTACTCAGGCTGCACCCCACCCCCACCCCCAATTGCATGTAGCCACAATCCATCTGCCTTTACATATATATGTTGCTTCATCCCTGCATCTCTAGAAAAAAGCTGACTTGATTATGGTGGGTATTCTTTTATGTTTTCAATTAGATTTTCAAATATTTTGCTGAGAATGTATTTTCACCAGAGAGATTAGTGTATATTTCCCACCCCCTTTTTTGGGGGTGTTGAAGCTGGTTTTGGTATGCAAATAAAATTTGCTTCATAAAAGGAATTTGAAAATGCTTTTTTTTCCTGGGCTGGAGAGATGACTCAGTGGTTAAGAACACTGACTACTCTTCCAGAGGTCCTGGGTTCAAATCCCAGCAACTACATGGTGACTCACAACCATCTGTAATGAGATCAGATGCCTTCTGGTGTGTCTGAAGACAGCTACAGTGTACTTATATATAATAAATTGATTAAGAAAAAGAATGTTTTCTTCTTTTCCATTTTGTGGAATAGGCAGAGGAGCTCCTATGTCAGTTCTTTGAAGACCCAGTAAAATTCTGCACTGAATCTATCTGGCCCTGGGATTTTTGTAGTTGGGTGGTTCTTTTTTTGTTGTTGTTGTTTTTTGTTTTTTCGAGACAGGGTTTCTCTGTGTAGCCCTGGCTGTCCTAGAACTCACTCTGTAGATCAGGCTGGCCTCGAACTCAGAAATCCACCTGCCTCTGCCTCCCAGAGTGCTGGGATTACAGGCGAGCGCCACCACCGCCCGGCTCCACTTCCAATTTTAATAATTGGAATCTTTGGATCCCTTCCTCTTTTGGTTAATATTTGGCTAAAGGTTTGTTAATTTTGTTAATGTTTTCATTGATTTCTTTTCTTTTCTCCCTCTCTTTATTGATCTTGTTTTTCTAAAGTCTTCAGGTTATTGCGATCTCAATTTTTAACGAAGGCACACAGTGCTATAGACTTCTCTCTGACCTTTTGTTGTTCATTTTAATATGTTGTGTTCTCCTTGCCTGGCTGTGTCTGCTTGATCTGTATGCCCCGTAGACCTGATAACTGTCTGTCAAGTGTATGTGCTTTTGTGTGGACATGTGCGTGAGAGTTCAGTACCTGCCAAGGCCAGAGGTGTCAGGTCCCCTGGAGCTGGAGTTAAGGGAAGCCGTGAGCCCCCTGATGTGGAGGCTAGGAATTAACCTCAGGTCCTCTGTGAATGTAGTGTGTGCTTTTAATCACTGAGCCATCTTTGCAGCCCCTGGGTGAGTTCTTTCTTTCTCTCTGATTTTTTTCTGTGTCTTGACCTAGGCCTCTTACCCGTTCTGTTTGTTCTTAGGAATTTTTTAGATTTGACATTTCTTTGACTGATTCCTTTTCTTTCCTTATGTAGGTATCTTGTCCTGAATTTTTTTTTTTTTTTTTTCCGAGACAGGGTTTCTCTGTGTGGCCCTGGCTGTCCTGGAACTCACTCTGTAGACCAGGCTGGCCTCGAACTCAGAAATCCGCCTGCCTCTGCCTCCCAAGTGCTGGGATTACAGGCGTGCGCCACCATGCCCGGCTTCTTGTCCTGATTTGTTGTTGTTGTTGTTGGGTTTTTGTTTTGCTTTGTTTGAGACAAGGTCTCCTTATGTCACCCTGTCCCGGCCCTCTCTTTGTAGACCAAGCTGGCCTCTGCCTCTCAAGTGCTGAGATTAAGTATATGTGCCTCCACCTGATGTTCTTTCTTCTTTTTGGTCATGCTGAGGCCTCCCTCTGGGTTTTTATTTGAATTCTTGGAGGTTTCATGTTTTATTTGATTTTTGGCTTTTCTTCAGAGATTATTTTTATAACTTGAATTGTTTTCATTATTTCATTCAATTGTTCATGTTCCAAGGTCTTCATTCTAGCCTTTATAGCAGCTTTGATTTTTTTTTTTTTTATTATTGCTATTTGAAATCATTGTTATACATGTCATCTGAGTTGATTTCTCAGATATTACTAGGGAAGTACTGATTTTTGTAGAGACTTATTTCCATTATTCCTGTGTATTTGTCATGGGACCTAGGCATCTACAGTTACATCGTTGGTAGTAGTTCTGGATGTGGGAATCTGATGTTTTGTTGTGAGTTTGAAGCTCTGTTTCTTGTTACCCAGCTTGTCAGGTACTTGACCAGTTGAGGCTTAGGTTTGAGTTTTTGGGCAATTCAGTACTGAGGTTCCAGTTGGTATTAGAAATAGTCCCCACTCAGTCTGAGCGAAGTGACATTTCTAAGACCTGCAGCAGACCTTCTGTTGAGTTCATGGCCAGTCTTCAGGAGTCTCTGGGAGATTTAGGACCTTTCCTTAAGTAGTAGGTACTGGTGGGGTTCCCTAGGACAAGATGAAAGCGTGAAGCCACTTGGGATTCTGCATATGGAAGCCAAGGATGGAGGTGGGGGATGGGGATCTCTCGAGTGGTTTTAGGAGAGGAGGTGGCATTTGTTCACATAGCTGGAACACCAGAATAAGAACTGATCCCAGCTCCCCCAGGATTCACCCCCCCCTTTTTAAGTATTTATTATATGTAAGTAAACTGTAGATGTTTTCAGAGACACCAGAAGAGGGCATCCTATCTCATTTCACATGGTTGTGAGCCACCATGTGGTTTCTGAGATTCGAACTCAGGACCTTCAGAAGAGCAGTCATTGCTCTTAACCACTGAGCCAGCCGGGCGGTGATTCACCCCTTTCTGAGTCAGTGGCCTCAGCTGTCCATGACATTCCCACAAGCAGAGGCAGCTGAATGGTACCCTACCTACCCAACTCTCCTACCCAGCTGCTTTACAACGTGACAGACTCAGGTGCTGCACTGCCCAGTGTGACCCAGCGACCCTATCTCAAGGCAAGCATTTTGGTCACTGATCAGCTGGCAATAGCCCTGTCCTTTCCCCCAGAGACCTGCCCTCAGTGCACCAACTCAGGCCACATAGCTACACACACTGAGTAGTGCACACGGATGGAGCTGGAGCTGGGGTGGCGCCGCCTAACCGCAGCAGAGCTGCCTGCCGTCCAGGGGATTCGCTCCCCGGGGGCTCTTAAAGAAACAACCTGCTGCAGGTGTGTACCAACGCCTTCCATGAAGGAGAGTCCAGGAGCCAGTCCGCCACAGCCCCTCTCCAGCCGTGCAGAAACACAACCACCCCTCCTGAGGGTGCCCCAAATTAACCACCTCCAACCCCTGTCCCAAGGTTCCCTGGTGTTCTAGTTATGAGAGAGCAATGTATTCGAGATCCTCCGAGTCTCTAGACTTGATTTCTAGAACAAGCTTCTGTTTGTCTTCCGTTTGTGGTAAGGATTCTTTTTTGAGACAGGGTTTCTCTGTGTAGCCCTGGCTATCCTGGAACTCACTCTGTAGACCAAGCTGGCCTCGAACTCAGAAATCCGCCTGCCTCTGCCTCCCAAGTGCTGGGATTACAGGCGTGCACCACCACCGCCCGGCTTGTGGTAAGGATTCTTACATGTGTGTTTGTATGTGTGTGCTGGTCTATGTGGAGGTCGACCCTGGGTATCCTGTACCACTCTTTACTTTGCTACTCTACCTTTTTAAAGACAGGGTCTCACTGTGTAGCGCATGCTGGCCTGGAACTCCATGGAGATCCTACACCTCTGTCTCCTGAGGTAATTAAAGGTGCGTGCCCTAGACTTGGCTCCTTGTTTTTTGAGACAGGACCTCACAGAGTCTTGATAGGCCCCCAGGGGGCTTGCTGGCCAGACACCACCCACACCCAGCTCTCCACAGGGTTGGGGGAGACCTGAGCTCAGGTCCTCATGCTCAGGCAGACAACAGTTTGTCCACTGAACCCTTCCCAGCGCTGACAATGCCAACTGGATCTATAGTTTAATCCTGAAATCCGCCCGAGACCTGCTGTTGAAATGAGCCGGCTGTTGCAGCCTGCCAGCTAGCTCTCTGTGGCCCCTCAAAGTAGGTGAAACCCAGGAGGGCTTGCAAGCCCAGCACTGACAAAAGCCATTTTAGAGTGCCAAGATTTTGCAAGAGTAAGCTTTCTCTGTAAAGTTGACCATAGGACGGGAGGCAGCAGGCCCGGCTGAGCTGATGCCGTCCAGGTGGAATCTTGACATGATCCCGGCCCTGGTCCCTCCTGCATCTGCTGGGTGCATGCCTCCCGTCTCATCTAGGGTCTCATTCTTCAGGTAATGCTTATGGGAGACTTGCCCCCACTAGGTTCCAGAGGCTATTTTAGGTCTGTTCTATGCAGGTCTTGAGGAACTGTCCAGATAGCTTTCAGTAGCAAGGACAGGACAGTACTGTTTATGGCTTGGATTCAGAGGTTATAGCTGAAGCAGTCAGGGGACCAAAGCCCATCCCTTTCCTGGCTGGGAGAACTCAGGCGCTTGCTGTATGGTTACACTAATACTGACTTCTGCCACCTCCTGTCAGTAGAAGACCCAAGTCACAGACAGGACTGGAGCTGCTGTCCTCTCATCACAAACCCACAAGAGGGTGGCTAATGTCCGCTGTCTCTGAGCTGTGGTCAGAGTATGGGCAGAAAGGACTTCGAGGAACTAACTATACGGACGTGAGTTACCCATGAATGGAGCGTGTGGGGTGCAGTGGATGTTTGTTGACTGCCTCCAGACTGATGAAGCGCCTCTAGATTGTCTGGGCCCAGTTTCCCATTTTACCAATGAAGAAACTGAGGCCCAAATAGGTTCATGGGAGCGTAACTCTGTTGTTTAGGGAAGAGGTCACAGTTGGTGATGGGAGCTTGTAACACACTGGTCCTTTCAGCGTGCAGTCCACAGGACTGGGAGGGTGAGGCATTTGGCATCTATCTACCTTGGCATGCAGGTGCCAGAGTGCAGCCCTGCTGAGCTGAAGACACTGGGCAGGCAGTGAAGGCTTCCCAGGCCTTGTCGTGTGAGAGGTGCAACCTGTAAGGCGGTGGGAAGGCCACACTAGCTGCAGGCAACAGTGCAAGCAGTTCAGAAGCAAGCTGCACATGGAGCTGATAAATATGCAGGAATCATGCAGAGCGGGCGTGTCATATGGAGCAGGCAGGCAGACCTGGGACTGAGATGCGACTGCACTAGTCTATGTCCTCGGGGCGTGATCAGTTCATCTCACTGGCCTGCGTGTCCTCCAGAGGCTTGCCGTAGTTCAAGGTGTAGTCCAAGACGGCTGCTGTGGCGAACACGTCTGTGTGGGGCAATCCCTGCTGATGCGGTTATGGACCCAGAGCAGAGCCTCCTGACAGGCTGACCAGCAGGGACAGAAATCAGATGAGTTTCTGCCGGGCTGGAAGCAGGGCAGAGCAGGCTGGGCTTGAGCAAGGAGCAGGGAATGCCCTTGTCCTTACCGATTCTTCCAGCTGGGGGCTCAAGGTCCCTCTTAAATCTATGGCTATGAGGGACACACTGGTTTGCTGGGGAAGGCTGCTGTCCCAGTCTCTCTCCACCCAGCTAGGGAGACAGGATAGGGATTGGGAAGGTCACACAGTGAGACCCATCTACAGGACAGACTGAAATGCAACATGAGCATGGCCTGGTGGTGGCGGCGGCGGCGGCCCACACCTTTAAATCCCAGCACTGGGGAGGCAGAGGCAGGCAGCTCTCTGAGTTTGAAGCCAGCCTGTTCTAAAGGTCTGAGTGAGTTCCTGTGAGGTATCCAGGATACTGATCCTTGTGAGGAGAGAGGCCAGGAGATGCTGGCCCCAGTTTCTGTCTTACCACACTCCCCATTCTGTGGGCTTTGGGCAGGGAAAGTGAAGGCGCAGCTGTGGAGGCAGACAAGGCTCAGCTGGTCGCAACTTGAGACAGGGATGAACTGTCCTGTCCCCAGCACTTGCTCCAGTCCTCCTGGCGTCACTCCTAACAGCCATCTTCCTGTGCCTAGCCTGAGAGAGAACACAGGCGGTGCAAAATACGCTTTTGCTGCACACTACTCTGAAAGGAGTTCAGCCCAGACACCTCCTATGTCCACCAACTGCAGGGCCCCCTGCCAATAGTGTTTTCTGAACTAATTCTCCAGTCCTCCTCCTCCTCTCTCCCTCTGCTCCACCCCCACCCACTCATTACAGCCTAAACGAGGATCTTAGGACAGAGTGGATGGGGCCACAACCCTACATTCTGGCCCCAAATCCTTCAGTGGATACACGGCACCTTCCCTCAGCTGTGGTCTAGCCTTCACCCTTAACCTTCCAAGCCTTAAAGCCTGTGGTCCTCTGAGGCATCCTTGTGCCCACAGTCCCCCCTTGAGTCTGTCACTGCTCAGTGTGTCCTGTGGGAGCCTTGCATTCCTCCATTAGTGTCACAAGGTCCCAGAATCTCATTCACACCTGACATGCAGATTACTCCCCATTTGAGTGTTTCCTGAACTGGGCACAGACTGACCAGTGTTTACCAGAAAGGGTCCAGCACGGCAGGGTGGGGACAAAGGGGGCAGTGCCTTTCTGCTCTACACCAAGCGGCCTCCCACCTTCAGTACTGTTATCCTCAGTCAGGGAACACATGGTGGGGGAGTGTGGGAATCCACTGCTAACAGCGCTTGGCTTGTTTCTTTCAGTAACCTTGGGGGCAGTGTCATCAATGAGGCGGTCCTGGGTCTGTTTAAGGCTGGATGGTCCAGGGAGGACATCACCATGCAGCACTTGGAGAAGCCCCTCCAAACCGAGATCATGGAGTCTGCAGGTAAGCGACAGTTCAGATACACACACAGCCTTGCCAAGAGATGGGTGTCAAATGTGAGGCAGTGAGGGTGTCTGGACAGTGGAGGACACAGGACGGTCTCACACTGTCAGCTTCTGGTGGCACGAGTATAATACGTAAGCCTACACTCCTTTCCTGGAAATGCTTTCTGAACAGGGCCACTGGCCCAGCCCCAGAAACAGCTGTGGTCTCTGCCCATAGGCTGGCAGATCTCCTGAGAGAACAGTGCAGGTGGGGCAGCCCTACCTTTTTGCCACAGTTGTGGCTGTCACCTGCTACAGCCACAATCACTGTACTTCTCTGTGCCTAGAACAGCCACAGCTGCAGTCCTTGGCAACAACTGCACACAGTACTCCAGGAGCTTTGTGGGGGACCAGATCTTGCCCAGGTCTCAGTTTGGGGGGCACCTTAAGTGTGCAGCAGGGTTCAGTCCCAGGCTAGGTCAGACTCCACGTAACTTTGGGTCTCGATTACAGACAGCAGCTTTGGCTCCAGCCGTCTCCTGAAGGAACGCCTCATTGACCTCTTTATCCCCTTCCTGCCACTGGAGTTCCGCCATGTGAGGCTGTGTGTCCGAGATGCCTTCCTGGGCCAGAATCTCCCATACACAGAAGAGGCCCTGGATGAAATCGCCAAGATGATGACATACGTGCCCGAGGAAGAGCGGCTTTTCTCCTCTCAGGGCTGCAAATCCATTTCCCAGAGAATCAACCTCTTCCTGCCTTGAAAGTGATTCCTGTGCACCCTAAATAATCTTCCTCTCCTAGAGACACCCATCTGGCAGTGTGCAACCGCTGCTTTCAGTGTGCAGAAGGCAGTTTCTAAAATCCACCTGGTGCCTTAAAAACCTGCATTCTAGATGATCTAGACTGAGGGTCAGGAAGTCAGGAGGCCAGTGGAAAGTCCTTAGAACACTCTCTTGGCACCAAAGCTCTTCCTGGAAGGCAGCTGGAACTGAGTATGAGCCTGAGGCTCCAGGGTCTTTGGGCTACGGAACATGGAAGATGTGTGGACTAGCAGGGGCGTGGCCCTGGTCTTGCTGGTTTGGCTGGCTTTCTGAGGGGGGGGAGGGGCAGCGTCTGCCTGTGAGCAGACCAGCAAAGGGCCTTAGGCTAAAGGAAAAACCACCTGCTTTCAAACCATGACAGGGGTGTGGCACACACCTGTGACCTAGCACTTAGTGGGCTAATAATGCAGGAGAGGGAGCTAAAGAAGCCTGAGCCGCCTGGTTTGAGCAGCCCTGGGTTTGACCAACAAAACCTGCAGGTGTACAGATAGCTAAGGCTTGTGCTGTTCTACACCCTGAACACTTAAGAGGCCTCTTCATGGGTAATAAAGTCTGTATTTTTCTAACATCCTTTCCCACTGAGACCTAGTCCTTACACCAACGGGAACTGGTGGGGCCAGGGCAGGTGCGGCATGGCAGGCTGGCACAGCACGTGCCAACTAGGAACTGGCCTCAGTCCCCTGTGGAGCTCCCGACTCAGCACTCAGACACGCGCTCTCCGCTCCAGCTCTGAAGGGAAAGCTGTGGGTCCTGAGGCCGACGTGGCGAGGCAGATCATGCACCACGTGTCTATACCATGTTCCACTCATTTCTGGCCCCGTCTTCACACTTGAAACATACAGGTCTTTGTGCTTGCTCATAATTCCCCCTCCTATTAACGCCCTCCTCAGCACTCTCACCTTCAGCTCTTGTAAAATGAGCCATTTCTGTATCCCCCACTTGAGTACTCACCTACCTAGCCTAGCCATATTGAGTGCTTAAGTATCCAAATAATTGACGTAAAGGAGAGTTTGAAGTGGGATCTCAGTTAGCAAAGGAGTCACCAAGTTCAAGAGCTTCGGCGTTCTGCTGCCGCAACCCTCTGGGATGGGGATTTAACAATTCAGCTTTCTTATACCACGTGCTAGTTAATCAGCATAAGCCCAATGAGACTCAGACGTCTGTTCCAGCCAGGAGTGAGATGCTGTCCTCACACATTCAGGGGGACAGCGGGATGGAGACTGGACACAGAACCACGTGAACTGCAGCAGTACTAGCAGGTCCCCTCCCATCCTGGAGCCAGGCGCACACACGTACTTTTTTTCCTCTGGACAGGACGCTGGAGTGTTGGACAAGTCTGATCTAACAGGACTGGGAATCTTGAAATGCCTTGTGGTCACAAGTATCACAGGTAGAAAAGCAGAGCAGGAGTTCCGGAAACTTACCACTCCTGAACAACCAGCAGGTCAGTAACTAGATTAAAATGGAAAAATCTTAAATTTTTGTGAGGCAAAGCCCATGAGAACAGCTCTGAGAAATTGCAACAATATACACATATCAGAGAGGCACTCTGCCCCAAAGGACTAGAAAACATCAAGCTCCAAATTAGTATAATAATGACCACCACAGTGGTGAAAGGGCTAGGTGTTGTAACACGGCACACACCATGATTCCAGCACTCAGGAGGCTGTCCAGTGAGTCTGACACTGACTAGGGCTATAGAGCAAGACTTTGTCCCGCTGTCCCTGTCTTGAGACAGCATCTCATGTAGTCAAAACTGGTATGAACGCAGTGTGTGATCCTGAAATTACCGTTCTGCTGTCATCTTCCAAGGGCTATAATTAAAGGCATGTGCCAGCACACCTGGCTTTATCTTGGGGCATGGACTTCACTGATCCCCACCCTAAGACTAAAGTTTCTAAATAATGACACTGGCTTGGACAATAAAACAACCTCAGTGCCGGGCAATGGTGGCACACGCCTTTAATCCCAGCACTTGGGAGGCAGAGGCAGGTGGATTTCTGAGTTCGAGGCCAGCCTGGTCTTCAGAGTGAGTTCAAGGACATCCAGGACTACACAGAGAAACCCTGTCTCGAAAAACAAACAAACAAAAAAAACCAACATCAGTGCAAGTGCCGATAGTTCTTCCTTTGCTTTTGTAAAATAAACATGACCATTATCAGCTAAGGAAAAGTGAAGGGGGTGGGTGAGGAAGGAAACTCAAGCAAACAGAAAAGGAGGTATTACTACTGGTAACTCAGAAACAAAGGATTAAAAAACCCATTATGATTAGACACCAACTAGATTAAATCATCAGGAAACAGACAACCTGAATAGATTCTAAATAAGAATTTTATGATCGCTTTTCCGCTTTCGGCTCGGAGGAAGCCACAGTGCAACTTTCTTTGGTCGTCCCGAATCCGGGTTCATCCGACACCAGCCGCCTCCACCATGCCGCCCAAGTTTGACCCCAACGAGATCAAAGTTGTGTACTTGAGGTGCACCGGAGGCGAGGTCAGCGCCACCTCCACTTTGGCCCCTAAGATCGGTCCTCTGGGTCTGTCTCCAAAAAAAGTCGGTGATGACATTGCCAAGGCTACCGGTGACTGGAAAGGTCTCAGGATTACAGTGAAACTGACCACCAGAACAGACAGGCCCAGATTGAGGTGGTGTCCTCTGCCTCTGCCCTGATTATCAAAGCCCTCAAGGAGCCACCAAGAGACAGGAAGAAGCAGAAGAACATTAAAGACAGTGGAAACATCACTTTTGATGAGATTGTCAACATTGCCCGGCAGATGAGACACAGGTCTTTGGCCAGAGAACTTTCTGGAACTATCAAGGAGATCCTGGGTACTGCACAGTCTGTGGGCTGCAACGTGGATGGCCGCCACCCACATGACATCATAGATGACATCAACAGTGGTGCTGTGGAGTGCCCAGCTAGTTAAGAAGAAACAAAATATTTCAATAAAAGACTATCTGACAACCAAAAAAAAAAAAAAAAATTATATGATCAGTAAAATTTTTATAAAGTCTCACATCAAGGACTTCATACTGAAATCTACCTTTTAAAGAGATAAGAGTTTGAAATGGGCATGGTGACATCCTTTTAATCCAGAGGAAGTCAGATCTCTGTAAATTCAAGGCCAGCCTGGTCTGCATAGTGGGTACCAGGATAGCCAGGGCTATGTAGAGAAAACCTGTTTCTAAGTAAGTAAATAGTTAAAATCTGGGCGTGGTGAAACACATTACTAATCCCAACACCAAGGAGGCTGAGGGAAAGGGTTAAGGAGTTTGAGACTGGTTTTATGAGATAAACAAGCAGTAAGAACCAATTCTACCGAAATTGCCTCCAAAATTGAAGAAGGAATACTTCCAGCTCATTCCTTGAGGCATTACCCTGACAGCAAAGCACACTTGGTGGCTCACAGGGATCCAGCACCCTCTTCTGGATCTGTGGGCAGCAGGCATGCGCGCGATACACAGACATGCCAGCAGACAAAAACACTCAGACACAGAAGCTTTTAAAAAGTCTTAGGAAAGAGACAGAAGCATTCATCCTAAAAATGAAAGTGTCAATCAAGCTGTGAGAGTACTGCACTGCTTTTCCTGTTTAAAAAAGACAGGAACAAACTTTGTTCACCCCAGACCAGGGCCAGAGCAAAGAGATGACTCCATCCAAGTCTACCCTGGTGAATCAGTGAATTTCCCGGGGTTATACAGAACTCGGGCGACTTTTAAGTGCTACCTCACTGAAAAGCCTCTCCTAGCACAGGGGATGTCAGAATGCTACCACTGGAGCTCTGCCCAAAGTGAAAGGAACCGACATCTCCTACAGCTACTTGCTTTCCAGCTTAGGCAGCCCGGAGGGAGGGGCTTGTGAATCTCTAAGCTGCTTGAGCTTCTCTTAGCTCCAGAGGGAGATGGTTTCGTCCAGAGGAAAGACCTAACCCCAATGAGAATATGAAAACAACAGAGCCAAGGGTAGATACAGAACAGAGCTGTCAGACATGGTTGGGGAGGGTATACACCAGCACAGCCATTATGGAAATGGGACAGGTTATGCAAAGCCTTACACGGAGCTGTCTACCTGTAACCCTAGCACTCAGAAAGCAGTAGCTTAGGGTCCAAAGTTCAAGGCCAGCCTGGACCCTCTGATGTCTCAAAAACCAAGTCTAGAAATGTAACTTAGCAATGTTTTCCTAGCATATGTGATCCCCAGTACCATAAAAAAGGCAAAAACATTTAAGGCACTGAAGACTATCTCAGCTAAAACAACTAAATGTGAGTTAAATATACAAAGGTAAGAGCTGAACCAATGAAATTACTGTAAGAAAACAGTGAATCCTTTAGGACAGCAGATGGTGAAGAAAGTTAAAAGGGGAACAAGGTGAGGCCATGGGTGGGCACCACAGGAGTCAGGAGATTCTGTTCTGTACAGTAGACTAAGCCAGACAGACTTTGCTTACAAATGAAGAGGGTTTGCAGCTGTTCTAGGACCTGAATTTGGTTCCCAGCGTGAATATCCAACAGCTTCCACCTACCTGTAACTCCAGCTCCGAGGACCCAAGACCCTTTTCTAGCTGCTGAGTGGACCAGCATACACACATACACACAGAAAAATAAAAGTTGTTTTTTTAAAGATGTAAACCAGCTAGAAGGGTCTGAGGGTGATCAGGGCTCACAGCCAGCACGGTCTACACAGCAAGGATGAAGTCAGGCCAGTCAGACAACACAGTGAGACTGTTTTAAAAATAAGAAAGGATTAGACACGAATATTTAAGGAAGTGGATATGTTTAACATAATTTCAACATTATGCAGTGTATACAATGATTTAAACATCACATAATACCCCATAAATATGTATAATTTCATATACTTAATATTTTAACAATATATTTTCAACAGGACTGCTTTAAATATGCTATAATGCATCATATTCCAGTGTACACAGAATTTCAGGAAGACTGAAAAATAAGCACAAATTCCACTGCAGAGAGCAAAGAAAAATGGAATCCTGTCAGTCAGACACCTGCATTCATGTTCAGCGCAGCGCTATGCATGGTGGGGGAGATGGAAGCAGTCTGAGATGTCCTCAGCCGATGACGGGGTTTCTGGAAATGCTCACCCGATGGGAAAGTATTGGAGCACAGAAGACAGTGGAATCCAGTCTATGGACTCTACCATGCTGCTTGAACCAGAGACAGACAGACAGACAGACAGACAGACAGACAGACAGACACTGCGTATCGCCCCACTCGTCTGGAATGTCAGGAAGCTGATCGCAAGGAGGGAGAGGGAGAATGTACCGATGCCTGGGGCTGGGCTGGGCCGGGCACAGAGAAGGGGCGACAGTGAAAACACTGTCAGCGGCTGTGTGACAGTTACAGGCAACTCAGAGAACTGGGTGGTGGTGTTTTACTAAAGTGAGTGACTAGAGTTCACCATACTGCACAGAACATTTCAAAAGAGCTAACAAATAAGATTCTGAATGTTCTCACCACAATGAAGCCAGGTCATGGATATTCTAAATAACCCCGATTTGGTTATTGCAATGTGCACATGTACAGAAACACCTCCTATTTATTCTCAGTGGATGTTACTGGGACCTGGAAATGTGGTTCTTGTTAGGAGTGCTTGTTTATTATGTACGAAGTCCTGGGTTCCACTGCCAGCATTCGTACAATAAAACAGAGTGTTGCATGTACAACAGTAATCCCAGCAGGAGGATCCTAATTTCCAGGTCATCTTCTGTCACATGGCAAATCTGAGGCTACCTTGGGAAGGATACATGAGACACTGTCTCTAAGGCATGGGAAAAAAAGATAATTTTGAATAAGAAGAATGTTCTCTTACATATTTGCAGTTGTGTTCAGAATGGATGTTCAGAGAATTAAATATCTGTGTGTAGTCCTTCACATCATACATACTCATACGGTACCTACCTGATGTCTGATGCTCTAGAAGGTACCATGTGTACAATACTCATTCTAGGAGGAGCATTCGCAGCACAGCTCACACTCCAGGAAGACTGCATCAGAGGTATGTTACTAGTCATCCTCTGGACTTTATAGTCATCTACTTACTGTACGCCTGTAAAGATTTGCTTAGCTTCCCTGTTAATTACAATCCCAGGAGAAATACTCCAACTCTAGCCCACTTTGCCTATAAAATATTTCAAGTTTTATTTAAAAACAAAACACAACTTGCAACCTTGTGAGACATGGCAGGAAGCAGTCCCTGCCAGGGCCATCATTTATTTACATCAAGTTTTTAACACTGTTAGCAGTTCACAGTCAGACAACAGAGTGAGAGAATTAAATTAGAAAAACAATTGAAAATATATTACAATAACAATTGAGAACAAATACTTGACAACAGTGGTAGTGTGACCCATGACTGATGTGTTTAGTAAAATCCCATACGGTCTCACTGGGCACCGTGTCCCTTAGCAAGGCACACAGTGCCCACTGTGAGCACCACCCTCTGTGCACCACCTGCGCCTGCAGTGTAACCTTTGGTATAAACATTAGAGTTTTAAAGAGTCTGAATTAGCAAATTTTAGGACAAAGATCTATCAACCACCACAAAATGTTCAAATTTACTTTTATCAAGCAAACACAAAGTCAGGCAGCTCCACTGACAGTCACTACAGAATCAGCCTGCGGAGGAGAGGAAGTGCAGGGTCTACACGGAGGGGCCTGGTGTGCAGTGCACTCACCAGCCACTGCCTCTGCCCGCAGAACAGAGGTGAGGAGGAGCTACAGGGAGCACTCCACCTTCCTTGGTTTCTGAATCCTCGGTTTCCTGAAGGTCTTTTCTCAAGGTCACTTCTCCTGATGGTGTTCAAGTGGCATGGTGGGGCTGGCCATGGACATCGAGAAGGCATGCTCATGTGGCCCTGACCATCAGCATTCTTGTCATTCACAACACAGCATGGGTCTTAGGAATACCAAAGATAACGTGGGAACTAATGGTCCTGGAGCACTATAGCCCCTGCAGTGTCCCCGGCTCATTAAGAGTCGCGTCACTTTATATCTGCTGGAAATTAGGAACCTAGGCATGTGAGATTTTTATGACGTCCCACTAGTTCTTAATTATATGGTCACTAAAGACAAGATGTTAACCTGCTATTCAGGAACTCAGAAACAAACCTAAGCAAGCAAGCTCCACCCACAGAACTCTCCATATTTCCTTCCACTACCTTATTAGAATTTGACAATACCTCCTCCATGTCCTAAAGGTCATGCTCAGGAAGCTCAGGCCCCCATAACAGCCCTGTTCTTCTCCGGATGCTAAGGTCCTTAGATGGTAGCTTTGCAGGTGCACTCAGTGTGCCTCTCCTGTCCTCTCTGGCTAACAGGGTTCTGCTACTGTGCTCATTTATCGGCACCAGGGAAATAAAGACTATTATTATCTAGGAGGGGTAGTTAGTCTCAGATTTACAGGTGTACATGGAGCAAAGGGAAGTGTTTGTGGAGGCAGAGGCTGGCCCAGAAGGTTCTCCTTCCCTCAGCACATCACACAGCATCAAGAAAGCACAGCAGCGGTCTACCAGTGTGCAGAGAGTCTGAACCATCAGGGACTTTGAGCTCTGTTCAACAGTTATGCACTCCAGCCCAGCAGGCAAGTATTTCTCCCAGCAATACTCAGGAACTTATCTTCGATGGTACAATCTCTGAGGATGACTTCTGTCCATTTCTAATCAAGATAAACTGCAGTGGCGTGGTGGTGGCGCACGCCTTTAATCCCAGTACTTGGGAGGCAGAGGCAGGCGGATTTTTGAGTTCGAGGTCAGCCTGGTCTACAGAGTGAGTTCCAGGACAACCATCACTGTGTCCCCGAGGCACCTGGGGAGCTAGGGGGACCTAGTCCAAAAGAAGAGTTATCATTACACAGTCAAGATGGAACACAAACACATGGCAATGGAGCAGGGGGAGCTGAGCCAGCCTCCTCAGTAGCAGGATCCAAGCAACAGCCCTGGAGTTGGGTCACTGAGCTGTGCTGGTCACCGCAGGTGACAGGAACCACTATTTCAAGCACTACAGACTCCTAAGCTGGAAAACGGCAACTCTACGCACAAGACTTAGGAGTAGAGCAAATTTCAGGACCATCCCAAGGTCTTGCCTCCGGGAGCCGTGGAAGCCTTAGGCTGCCTCAGCCAGTCTGCACACGGGTCCCCTCGGAACCGCCTTGCTCTGGGCCTCTGCATGCCTACGAAATCCAGACAGAAACAGGCATTCTTAAAGAACTAGGCTACCAGCTTGAGAAAGCTAAAGCAGCTGACAGGAATATAAAGTTCTGGCCACGGCAGATGCAAGGGTGTAAAGGCGTACACCAGACGCAGATGAAGCAAGTTAGTGCACGCAAGCTGATGACACACATCGCTGAGAACAGAGATCAAGAGGACTGCCAACCAATACCAACTCCCCTGAAGAGAAAGCCTCATGACAAGGGCATCACCAGCAAAGACAGAAAAGTATGGGAGGGGGAGGGGACAGAGCAAAGCTATATGCGAGGCGCCTCCACGGGTTTACTTGAATATATGATAATCCAACAGGTGAGGTGAGCTCAGCTGCTGTTTTCAAAGGAGTGATGATAAATGTCAACTGGTAGAAAATTCTAGAAATTCTCCAAATACATCAGCCTTCTACCCCCAATGCTCCCTGCACCCCAAGACATTAGAAAGAAAGTGAACAGGAAATGAGTCTGCTCCTACCACAGCAAGGACCCCAGGCGCTGAGTATGTAGTAGACGGCTGCTCAAGAGGAAGCCGCCTTCATCTCCCAACCAAGCTACTGGCTCCACAGGGAGTAGTAATCTACTCCTCCTGTGAGTCACCTTCTGCAGCCAAGGCTGGTCTAGAACTCAGATTCTCTTGCCCTAGCCTCTTTACTGCTGGATCACATGCCACCACTTGACTACTTCTTAAAGATGAGAATTAAACCAAAAAAACGGGCCCCTAAAAGTTGTTCAGCTCTGAGCTGTTGGCAAACACCGGCTGTGTCTTCACGGGCTCACACAGTAGCTTCCAACATGCCTCTGTAACAAACTACAGAGGTGGGTGCGTCTAGCGGCAGGTTCAGGTCGGCTCATCCTCTACAGACATTCAGAATTCGTCTTTACAGCTGAAAGTATTGGATTTCTCAAGGTGCTTTCTGGTACACTACCTCAGTGCACTAAAATGGCACAGTATGACCAACCTCCCCCAGCCCTTCAGGATCTGGCCCATTGTTCTCAAAGAATAGCAGCCCTGAGCCGGGCGTGGTGGCACACGCCTATAATCCCAGCACTCGGGAGGCAGAGGCAGGTGGATTTCTGAGTTCGAGGCCAGCCTGGTCTACAGAGTGAGTTCCAGGACAGCCAGGGCTACACAGAGAAACCCTGTCTTGAAAAACAAAAAACAAAAAACAAAAAAAAAAAAAAAAAAAAAAAGAATAGCAGCCCAGCCACCTGACAGCCTCCCGCAGAACAAGCAGAACCAGTTTCCAGCCTTCAGGGGAGGGCTTGGCCTGCCTATTTACCTCTGGAGAGAGTCATTAAGGCCGCCTTGCCACCCGGTCGCTCTTTTTCCATCTCTCCTTCCAGAGAACCCAGGCTGTTAGCATGTAGCCTCAGGCGGCTTTTTTTTCCCAACAAAAAGAGTGTAGGACTAGTTCTTTTTTTTCAATCTTTTTCTTTTTAAATAACTCAAGCTGGTATTCTTCAACTACAAAGTGCAGATCTCTGTTTTCCTGAGGTCTGGAAGAACAGTGCTGTTCTCTTCAGAGCGGAGTTCTACTAAAGGCTTGTCCAGCTACACTGTCATTACCAACCATCCAAGCCCTTCCAGGCCAGGGCCTGCCAGAGCCTTGCAATACCACATCCACTGATTGTCTAGCTGAGCATCTCACAGGCAGCAGGCTGTGGAGATGCCAAATGTCAGGACTCCCGAACTCTCCCTCAGCTCTGGCGTTAACTGCTGAGATATGGACTAGTGACCATCGTCCTCTCCTGTGTCCTCTCCTGTACAGTGTTCAGACAGTGGTGAGCGTCTGAAACCTGGAGATCTTGGGAAGCACACTAGCTCTCATCCCACTGGAAATTCCAACCAAGCGGAGCTAATTCATCAGTTTTCCTTTAAAAACCTCTAGGGATTTTTGTGCTCCACGGTTAGGAGTTAATACGAGCAGTTAACACCCATGGAGTGGTCACTGCACCAGCTACCTGAGCTATATCCATCCTATAGACATCACCTCACACTATCGGTAATGCTGTACCCCAAGCTTAAAAACCAGTCTTCATTAACAGGAAATTATTTTACTAGCCAATTGTCAACTGAGGAGGATTTAAATAGGATTTAGTAGGAACGTTTATAAATGAAACCTTAAAAATGAGGCCAGAGCCGGGCGGTGGTGGCGCACACCTGTAATCCCAGCACTTGGGAGGCAGAGGCAGGTGGATTTCTGAGTTCAATGCCAGCCTGGTCTACAGAGTGAGTTCCAAGACAGCCAGGGCTACACAGAGAAACCCTGTCTTGAAAAACAAAACAAAACAAAACAAAACAAAACAAAACAAACAAAAAAAAAAACCCCAAACAACAACAACAAACAAAAACGAGGCCAGAAACTAGTCTCCAATCCAATATGATGACCTTTTACAAAGGCCATCTTGAAAATGACCAAATTACTTTCTTACATGCCAGATAACAGTTTGATGTATCATGTTCAATTCAGTTCATCTCACTGAAAAATACATCTTATACCAATTTTAAGGTCTCTCTCTGAACATCATGATGGAAATCACAGAAAATGTGAAATATAATTGTACCCAGTGCTTTAAAAAAAAAAAAAAAAACAAACCTTCCCATAAAGCATAATTAGGATATATTTTAATACAAAACACTGCATTTGAAGGTAGGAAAGCCAACTGAAATCACAAGATTTGTATATGAAAGGAATCAAGCCATGGCAATGCAAAGATCTGCAGAGTTCAAATGGCTTTAGGAGTGGCCAGATACCATCAACAAGAGCCTTTCTCTTGCTATCTGCTTTGTTTTCAGGCTATGTAATTAATTACATTTTTAGTTTCTAAAAGCCATTTTCTCTGCTTAAGATTCAAACCTTTTAATTTGCTATATGTTTTTTCCTTTTTCTAAGCTGGTCCCTTGCAGGTAGATACAAGACAAACCTAAATCATTCTTCCCCAGCAAGCTGACAGTGCCTCTGTGGCCTGAGGCCTCAATCCCTGAAGAGTACCCAGTTCATGCAGCATGTGGAGACAGTGTGCTACAACACTTAATGTTCCTCGTGACCGTGTGGAGAGGAAAGTCAGCTCCACTCACGGATTTAGTGAAGGCTGGCTGTGAGCAGGAGAGAGGCTTGGGTGAGCATGGCCCTGATTTAGCACTCAGATAAGCAGAACAGACAGCCAAGAGACTCAGGAGTGCTTCTCCAAGCCTATTTTCAGAACTCTGAAGGGAAAACCAACCAACCAACCAACAAATGAAAACAAGACCCAAACCCCAAACAGCCACCAGGCCTTAAGACAGCCAGCTGTGGCAGGGCCACGTGCTACAAGCAGCATTGGTACCGCGCCCAGGTTCTCACTCCCCCCTCCCCTGGCACAAAGCTAACTGCTGGAATAAATTCAAGTTTATGGGTGCATCCAATATGTAGACTAGTGGCCAGCAAGGCAGGGGATTCTCTCGAGTGACTCCGGAGCACAAACCTGAAAGCCAGCTGTCAGGTGACAGCTACGGGAGCACCCAGCCACTGCAGGGCTGTCTCCTCACCCTGAGCTTTCTCTGGAGCAGCAGTGACAGGCATCCAAATTTCCTTTTTCGGATTGAAAACTAAATTTCTTCCTTGGTCAAGGACAACAAATGCAACTTGAAATAGTTTCCCCTTAGCATTCTGGCCCAATGCTAACAGCAGTTCAAAAGTTTCTAATTTGTGACTCAGCGAAAAGAACGAAAAGCGACCCGACGAAATGCCATTAAGAGCTTCCCAAAGAGCCTCTCGGCAGGAGTGGCACAGTAAGTCTGCAAAACACCCTTGAGAATGTGGGCTACTGCCTTCAATCAATAGATCAGAAGATGGGGCAGCGACTTGACAGCGGGTCGATGAGTCAGGAAGAAAACACTGCTTAGTGCTCAAGTCCCATCTTCCTACATTAATATTCCTTTGGAAGAAGAAAAACCACTATATTTTATATTGGTTCTCTTTGAAGAATGAAAGGGGTGTTCACAAAGTTAAAAAAAAAAATTAGTAACTGGAATTAGACCCAATACCAAAAACATCAGTAATGTGTAAGCTGCTACTGTTCTATTCCATGTTACTCTCTATTAGCTTCTATAACTGTAATTAGGGAAGGGAAATGCCCATTTTTCAAGGGTAAAACTGATTCCCAGGTTAAATCCTTAGGTTTCTGGGCCTAATTGGTGCTCCCTGAAAATAACCCACTCCTTCTACTATGCACTCTAAAATAGAGATAAAAGGAGAAAATAAATAAAGTCTATTCCCAACACAAACTCCAAGTGCAACAAGGGTTTAGGGATGACGTGAGCAAAGAAAAGAAGATGAGAAATAGTGTGGAGGCAGGCCCTCGGGGATGCGCCCCACGTCACCCAAACAGGTGCACAGAGGAAAAGGTACAAGCAGCCACACGGGCTGAACGGGCTCCTCAGTCCCAGGTCCTCGGCCAGCCACAGTTTCAAAGCGGTACTGTATCTGCTTGGTGTTTTAGTTAGGTAAAGACTGTGCACAGCCACTCACGTGATCCATGTCCAGGGCACATGAGAACCTGCAGTGAGCACGACCTTCAACATCAAGGCTGGGTAATGCCCGTATGCTGCCAGGAATGAAGGAAGACGGACTGCCCGGCAAAGGACAGAACGGAGACCACCCTATGCCCATGGCTTACAGACAGCTGCCAACAAGCAGCAGCTTATACTGGCCCACTAGCAAGCCACACGCCAGAGGAGTGGGAGACATGACTGCTAGTCAGCACAAGCGCTCAGAGGTGTCATCTGACTAGACTCACCCCGAGTGCTGTACTTTTTGCACCAACTGACACACCCATGGGAAACGGCAGAGCAGAGGGAAAGAGCCCTGTTTCCCAGGGAGCACTCTGGTAATCTGACTTGCAGTTCTTGCTCCAACACCAATGACCAACAACCACTTGCATATCTCCTGCTGCATTCCCGACACTGCTTTCTCTCTCCTGTTCCCCGGGTTTGCAGAGTGAACTGAAACGTGATAACCCCCAGGACCTGCCAGGTCAAGGCCTGTTTCATGGGACAGCACGACTGAGAGCAGCCCGACGGAGGCCACAGGCCACTGCAGATAGGGACAGCTGCGTTCCTATGATGTATACACGATGCTCCCTTATTTTCCAGTGCAGTTTCCAACTCTGCCCACGCTGCCCTGCTCCACCAAAATGACTTTTTATCTACTTGTATGATTTTCTTTCTGCTGCTTTGAGATGAACCTGTAAACGTGAGAACTCAGGGATCTGAGGTACTTCACATAAACACACTCACGGATCAATCTTTCACTTTTTGAGGATGAGAACACAGGAAAGCAAGTCCCTCTCCCTCTCCCCTCCGAATGTGTGCATTCCCCACTTGGCTGACCATGGCTACCTCTGTACCACATCGCTGATTTCCTGTACACATGACAATAAGTTATTAAGGACAGGGTTTGTCCCAGGCACACCAGCAGCTGTGGAAGACACCTGCAGCTCCTGTAAGCTAAGTTCCAGTTTGCTCACAGCCTCTCGGAAGGCAAATTTGTTGCGAGTCTGAGGGATGCAGTCCACATACCCTGAGCAGTAGTCCAGCAGCTGGTGCCCAGTGTCCACCAGTTGGCTGTTGGGCACAGGTTCCGTAATTGCACTGGACAGTAGGTCGGCACACTCCAGCAGGGCCTCTTTGCTGATTTTGTCAGCTGAGATTTTCTCAGCTGCCTGTTTGGTTTTTCTCAGGGCCACCTTAGTACCTGCTGTGCCATTGGCCATCTTGGCCGGTGAGATGGAAGATGTAGGCAAAGGCACTTGAGGCGGAGGCAGGACTGGCCTCCCAGGTCTCCCACTACTGGGCCCTGGGCCTGGAGCTGCCTTTTTCCCTCCCTCCTGGGTTTCTGGAGTGTGCTGTCCTGCGGGTGGGGCAGTCGGCTCTTCCTCGGGGTCTGAGCATGTGGACGGATGCTGCAGTAGTCTCATCACTGGCGGTGGGGGTGGGGCACACTTTGGTTTTACCCGTCGGGGTCGGTCCTTGTCTCCAGAGGATGTGACCTGATGCTCAGATAAGAGCTTGAATTTGTTCCCCTGAGAGTCTGTGCCAATGAGCTGCACATCAGCTGGAGTGTGTTTCAGAGTGGGTGAGATAAGGACGGGCACTTTGTGGTTGTGAGTGGTTGGGAGGACAGCTACAGCCTTGGCTGGGGAAGACCAGCCTGGCTGCTCTCCATCCTCTGGGACTCCAGCGACTCCCAGTCGCGCCCCACCATTCCTTTCCTTGCCTTTGGGGGCAGCTGCCACTCCAGCCACCCCTAGCCCCGGAGAGTCACTCTCTGTGACGGCTGGATCAGGGGCTCTCAGGGGAAGAGCTGTGGCTCCTCTGGGCAATAGTTTGGCTTTTGGTCTCTCCCTGGCTGGAGCAGCACCTTCCTCAGATTTTTTTGGAAGCATGTCATTAGCCCTGTCCACATTCTCTTCTGGTTGAGAAGAGGTGGACACTGTCCTTTCCAGCTGGAGTTTGGACCTCTGGCAGTTCCTGGGAAGGGTCATTGCCATCCTATCCTGCTCTGGAAGCCCTGAGGACATGGAAGATGTAGAGTTTGACCTTGGAAAAGGCTTGGCAGTGTCATCACTGGCTGTCGGTTTACCTGCTCGCAAGCCCAGGGTCTTTTTGATCAACCTCGGTGTAAAGAAGCCCGTGATCCCAGACCACCCGCCCCCAGCAGTGCCACTGCCCCCACCCCCACCACTGTCATCATCGCCACAGAGGCTCCTCTGGGCAAAGCTCCCCCCATAGCACTTGGCTGGCACCAGATTCGACTCCTGCTGGCTGGGGGTGAAAGAGAACCCATCAGCATGCTGTAGAGAAGCAACAGGTGAGAAGTTACCCGTGAGTTCATATTTCTTGTGGGGCTGATTCTCCATTTCTCGAAAGGAGCTGCTGCGCTTAGGGGGCGTAGGGGCGTTTCTCTTTTTCATGAAGGAGCTGAAGAAGCCCCCCTTCCTGTCCCTGGTGAAGCATGTCTCTTTGGCATCTTCTAAGAGGCTGCTAGGTGACTTATCTCTTTGCTTTCGAGGCAGAGCTGGGGACCCACTGGAGGCCTGTGTGCTTCTAATGAACCCTGCTGAGAAATGGCCAATCAATAACAGGATAGACAAGAGCTAAGCCAGTTAGTGCGACTAAAGTAGAAAGTTCTGTCTGCATTTATTAAATGTCAAATGTTGGCACTACTCAGGAAATTGACAAATCACTGATTCAGTGACTAGTGTTCCAACTGTGACGTGTACATTAGTGGTGACACCTGCTGGTTTGTTCTGTATTGTCCCGTCTCTAGAATACAGGTGTATGTCATCACCCATCTAGGTAACTACCTGGGAGCCAGACATTAAAAATACAGAACTGGTAATACACTGTATGGGGCTACATAGGACTGGTTCTTCAGGGACCTTTTCTGCTCTGACCCCGCCTACCTGGTGCTGAGCTGGAGGCCAGGCTCTCGGAGGCATCAAGACTCCCATCTAGGTTCTCTTTGTTCTCTCCCTGCTTCTTCAGGGTCCTTGTCTTAGAAGGAAGGAGCGGTAATCGAGGCAGGTATGGAACCACAGAGGAGGAGGAGGAGGAGGCAGTTCTCCCAAGCTCCTCAGCTACCTCTGTAAGAAAGACAAAGTGGTAAAGAAAGACAACTTTAAGACAGAGTCCAAGACATACAACTGAAAACAGAAACACGGAGAGCGGGAAATGGAGTTCAAATGCAGCCGGGTGCACGGTCTGTGCTATAGCCAGCTGCTCTGAAAGCTGAGTCTGGGGGATCCCTTCACTCAGAAACAGGAGACCAGCCTCCGCAAATGTCATCTTAAAAATAACAAAAATAAAGTATGCAAAGCATAAAATAATGAAATCAGCATATGAAGTCTCATGTGTGCACACGGAGGTCAGAGACCGATGCAGGCAGATGTCCTCCCCATGGCCCTCCACCGTGCCCTTTAAGAAAGGGTCTCTGGCAGCCTAGAGCCCAGCTCCAGCTACACTGGCTGGCCAGCAAGCAGCAGGGAGCTCCTGTGCCCATCTCCCACAGGCACGGGCTGCCATGCCTAGCTCTGCACGTGGGTGCTGGCGATCGGAATTCATGGGGCCTCTGACCAGAGTGCCAACACTTCACTAACTGCACTACCTACCCTCCAGCCCCACGATACGCTAATGGACAACTTCTTTTGCTCACTATTACTCCTACAGATTTACATGTTATTGCATGCTATTGCATGTGGCAGGACCTCTTTCTCATTGCCACGAAGTATTCTGATGTGTGAGACTATCAAAATTCACTTGTCTTCCTCTTGGTGTTGACGTAGGATGTTTCCAGTTTGAGTTACTAAAAATATGTAGCTAGGAGCAACCTGATACTTGTTCCGTGACTCACAAACGTCTGTGTCCATCTAACTGGTATACACGGGGTGCACACTGAGCCTCTAAGGCTCTGACCAGTATAGCAGCCGTAATATGTGGCACCACGCAAGCGATGTGAAAATGCTCTGGTTACCTACGTGGCATGCTTGTCAAAACTGGAGGCTGTCATTCTACAGTGCATGCAATTTTACTTTCGTCCATTCTGGTAGGCATGCCATGGGAATCGCATCTGCACTTCCTGCTGGCAAGCGGTGCTGCTCAGGGCCCCATGTGCTCACTGGGCATTGACAAACCTCACTAAGCACTGCTCAAGTGCTGAATAAAAGGGACTCATGTCTGCAGATTTCTATTTTAGAGAAGCAGTTTTTAATAAAAAAGAAAGTAATATTAATTTATTCCATTTCATTCAAGTGGAAAAAAATCAGTGTTCTCCCCCCCCCAGTCTGTCTGTCTGTCTGTCTGTCTGTCTGTCTCTGTCTCTGTCTCTGTCTCTGTCTCTGTCTCTCTCTCTCTCTCTCTCTCTCTCTCTCTCACTCACACACACACACACACACACACACACACACACACACACACACACACCCCTTAACTAACCAACTACAACAGGAAAAACAAAGCCCTGACTCTGTTGAGTAGGGATGTCACTCAGGTGCTGGAGTGCTTATCTAACATTCGTGAGACCTTAGGTTCATGCCCAAGTACCAAAATTAAAGCAAAATTCTAAACTCAAAAAACCAAAACCCAGCACCGATTATGAAAACAACACTCACTCAGTTGGTCACCACGGCTGATTTAACTGAGCCATGAGCTTTGTGTCTTTTACTGAGGCAAAAATATACTTTACTCTTTATTCCAAAACAGAAGTGAAACAATCAATTAAATTGTACAAAGTTGGGGCTGGAGAGATGGCTCAGTGGCTAAGAGCACTGAATGCTCTTCCAAAGGCCCTGAGTTCAAATCCCAGCATCCACATGGTGGCTCACAACCATCCGTAATGAGATCTGACGTCCTCCTCTGGTGTGTCTGAAGAAAGCTACAGAAAGCGACAGTGTGCTTAGATATAATAATAAATAAATCTTTAAAAAAACTATACAAAGTTGTTACCATTTGATGAATTTTAATTACACTTATTTATGTGTATGTTTGCATATATGTATATATTTATATATGTGTGGGGTGTGTGTGTGTGCTGGTCTTCCCTGAGATGTGGTTTAGAGTTAGAATATATATTTTTTAAAAGATTTATTTTAAATTATGTGTATATATGTGTATCTAAGTGTGAATATATATATATATATATACACACATACATATATACATGAGTGAAGGTGCCCACAGAGGCCAGAAGAGGTACTGGAACCTTTAGACCAGAGTTTTCAACCTTCCTAAAACTGCACCTCTTTAATATAGATCCTCATACTGTGGTGTCCACCAACCATAAAATTATTTCATTGCTACTTCATAACTGTAACTTTGTTACTATTATGAACTGGAATTTAAATATCTGATATTCGATCCAGTGAAAGGGTTATCTGACCCTCAAAGGGGTTGTGACCCACAGGTTGAGACCTGCTACTCTAGAGTCAGAGTCACAGGCATTTGTAAGTTGCCCAGAATGGGTGCTAGGAACTGAATTCTGGTCTGACCCTCTGCAAGTGCTGAGCCATCGCTCCACTGCCTAGAATATTTTCACACTTATTTTTTAATCTTCTTTGTATTGTGTTAAGAATTACTGATGTTATTGATTTTCTTTGTAGAGACTGAGTAAATTTCAAATCAAAATGTAATTTCAGTTTGAAATATGATATAGGAAAACCCAGAACTAAAAGGGTATAAAACAGTAGTAACATGAGAATAAGAGAGGCCAAAAGTCAACTCAGTATCTTCCAGCAATCAGCAACTGGCAGAGCTTCCATATTTGAAATTACCTTTAACACCCTGCACCTGGCCACTAGTAGTCAACCCCCTGCCCCAAGACTCACCTTCAGAGATGCTGGAGTCATGGAACATTGTTTCAAAAGCTTGATGGGTTTCAGCAAAAGAGGGCCTGTCGGCAGGGCTCCACTTCCAGCCTGCGCAGAAGAGAACTTAACAGTCTCTGTGAGGGACTCACCCCCGTAGCATACCAAGCCAACGGGCACACATGCCATGGTGTGTGGCTAGCAGGGCTACAGCATGCACATGAGCTGTGGGATGAGTGGCGACCCTCAGGCCAGCCTGGGGAGCTGTGAGCACCCTCTTCTCAGTGCTGGTCCTAGTTACCCTTGGTTCCCATTCCTACTACTACAAAAATGAGGACAGGATGGAGAGAAAATTTAGAAAAAAAAAAAACAAAAAAACAAGTTTTTCTCTATTAAAAGTGGTGCACAAGCCGGGCTGTGGTGGCGCACGCCTGTAATCCCAGCACTCGGGAGGCAGAGGCAGGCGAATTTCTGAGTTCAAGGCCAGCCTGGTCTACAGAGTTCCAGGACAGCCAGGGCTACACAGAGAAACCCTGTCTCAAAAAGCCAAAACAAACAAAACAAACAAACAAAAAAGTGGTGCACAGCTTTAGTCCCAGCGCTCAGGAGGCAGAGGCAGGTGGATCTCCGAGTTTGAGTCCAGCCTGGTCTACAGTGTTTGAGTTCCAGGACAGCTAGGGCTATACAGAGAAACCCTGTCTCAAAAGAAAAAGAAAGAGAAGAGGAGGGAAGAGGAGAGGGGGAGGGGAGGGAAGGGGAGGGAACTACAGGCTCGTAAGCTGGGTCCGTGGGCAGAAGCGCTCACTGCCAAGCCTGCCAACCCAAGTGGGTTTCACTAGGTGGAATAAGAGAAGTTACTTATCAATTTTTTTCTCTTGATTTCTACACCAATACTGCATTGTGTATGTATGTGTGCACTGACACTGACACACATACACACACACACAACTTTCCCCATAACAAAATAATGTAATTTAAAAACTGAACTAGTTGGGAATGGTTGCACACCTCCTTAATCCCAGCACTCAGGAGGCAAAGGCAGGCAGATCTCTGAGACCAAGGCCAGTTTGCTGGACACAGTGAGTTCCATGCAGCTGAGAATTCATGGTGAGAACCCCCAAGCCCAGGTTCCTAAAAATTAAGTTATAAATTCAGAAGTTTAACAAGTTCTCCAGGGACTGCAGAGTTTACACCTTTTGTTGTTGTTGTTTTGATTTTTGTTTTTGTTTGTTTGTTTGCTGTTTTCAAGACAGGGTTTCTCTGTGTAGCCCTGGCTGTCCTGGAACTCACTGTAGACCAGGCTGGCCTTAAACTCAGAAATCCGCCTGCCTCTGCCTCCCAGAGTGCTGGGATTAAAGGCATGCGCCACCACCGCCCGGCTGGCATTTACATTTGATACGGAGGAGCATGAGAAACCAATGACGACCTTAGGAAACAGTAAGGATCCAGCGCCCGTGAACATGAGTGCACTTCCACTTCCCCCTCACCCCTCATGCGGATCTCTAAGCAGGACATCTTTCTCTACTGTCCCACGCTTTATTCCCTTGACCTAGGGTCTCTTCTGAACCAGAAGCTGCCACTTCAACTAAGTGTGCTGGCTGGCCAGTGAGTTCCTGGGATCTCTTGAGATCCTGACTCTGGGGTATGGGGATGTGCAGCTGAGACAGGCATCTCCTGTGGTCACTAGGGATTTGAACCCAGGCAGGGCGTCCAGCCCAGCAGAGGATACCAGTCTTCAGTAACCATCCATAACTGAAAGAAGACATCCTTCAACAGGGTTTCTCTGTGTAGTCCTGGCTGTCCTGGAACTCACTCTGTAAACCAGGCTGGCCTCGAACTCAGAAATCCGCCTGCCTCTGCCTCCCAAGTGCTGGGATTACAGGCATGCGCCACCACGCCCGGCTCAAACTCAACTTCTTATTGTCTTACTGAATATACAAATGGTTTTGAGAAATTGGCACTGTATTTGGGCCACCGACAGTTACCCTTAGGATTCTGGTAAGACTCAGTGGTAGACCATGCACTGTGCCAACTGGCCTGTCGATGACGAGCTATTTAACTGTTAGAAAGACTGGTCAGTCGACAAGGCCAGAGCAGAAATGGTGCCCATTTCATTAGCCACCCTGTTGCTGGTCCTTTTTGAAAGCTCAAACATGCGAAACACTTACATGCTCTCATGAGTTCATACACTTTGGGGGGGCAGCCCTCAGGCTGTTCCATTCGATATCCTTTCTCCAGCAGGTCATAGACTTGAGACAGGTCAATACCTGGATATGGTGACATCCCATACGTAGCAATTTCCCACAACAGTACTCCAAAAGCTGTGGAAAGGAATTAAAAAGTGTGTTTCTATTTGGCCCCAAGTCTCTCTAATTAGTCTCTACTTCTCAGGGCAGCAGGAATTAGATCCAGGACAAGGACAATTGTAAATGAATGTCATCTGAAGGCGTCCTTGAAGGCGCGTTCACTCATAGAGCTTCCTACCAAGGGAGCCCAGGGCGTCGCTGCACCTCTACCCCCACCCCTTCACGCTGAGTGCTGAGGTCGGAGCCTGTACCACCATGCCAAGCTTCTCAGCTGTTGCTCTCAAACTCATGGACTCAAAGGACATTGCGCATCCAGCCTGCCGGGACCCCAGGCATCCACGACCACACCCCAACTGTAGCCGTTACAGCTTTTCCCTTGTGCCTATTCCTAACCCTGGGATTGACACAGGGGCTTGTACCTCCAGACAAGTACCCTACCACTAATCTGTACCCCAACCCTATGTGGCTCAAGTTGGCCTTCAACTTGCTAAGTAGCCCAGGCTGGCCTCACTCCAAACTCAACTTTAGTTTTATCATTATCATCATCACCACCACCACCACCACCACCACCACCACCACCACCACCACCACCACCACGCCAGGCCAGCTACAGCTAATGTTTAAAAAAAAAAAAAAAGATTAAGACCATGTACAAAGAAAATAAAAAATACATGTAAGAAATTATGTCAGGCCGGGCGGTGGTGGCGCACGCCTGTAATCCCAGCACTTGGGAGGCAGAGGCAGGCGGATTTCTGAGTTCGAGGCCAGCCTGGTCTACCGAGTGAGTTCCAGGACAGCCAGAACTACACAGAGAAACCCTGTCTCGAAAAAAACAAAACAAAAAAAAAAATTAAAAAAAGAAATTATGTCAGGCTGAAGAGATGGCTCAGTGGTTAAGAGCACTGACTGCTCTTCCTAAGGTCCTGAGTTCAAATCCCAGCAACCACAACCAAACTCACAACTGGTTGTAATGAGATCTGCTGCCCTCTCCTGGGGTGTCTGAAGACAGCTACTTACATATAATAAATAAATAAATCTTTTTTTTTTTTTTTAAAGAAATTATGTCACCCTTACCCCAAACGTCAGATTTAATTGAAAAGGTATTGTAGGCCAGACTCTCAGGCGCGGTCCATTTAATAGGAAATTTGGCTCCAGCGTGAGCAGTGTAGGTGTCTCCAGTCATCAGTCTACTTAAACCAAAGTCAGCCACCTTCACCACATGGTTCTCTCCCACTAGGCAGTTCCGTGCAGCAAGATCCCTATGGGAAAGAGAAGCCTGCGTTATTCCCACTGATAGACAGAAGGGTGTGAACTCCATGTCTTGGGTCTCTGCTGCAGGCATAGCTGGTAAGAAAATGCTAACTAACAATGGAATACTTGATGATAATCCCCAACATGGTGGAAACTTACTAATCTGTACCCTACACTTAGTACCCACAATGAAGCAGAATAAAGATACTGGACAAAACAAACTCCTATTTTTAAGAACAATGAGCTAGATTTCACAGGTTAGCAACAGAACCCTTCCTAAAGCTTAAAATAACAATAAACAAAAATAAAAAACACCCCTCCAACTTAAGACAAATATTACTTCAAAAATTTGGCCACTAGGTGGAGCAAAAGGACCTCAGATGCAGTGATAGACCAGCTTTCTGGTTTGAGACCAGGAATAGCAAAGACTTTGGCAAATGTTCGCTTCACCTCCAGGTCAAGCAGGACACCGCTGGCGAGGCTATGCGAGGGGACACAGTCAGGACACCGTGTGGTCAGCGAGGGTGTGCGGTCAGTCAGGCTGGCTCACCTGTGGATGAAGTTCTTCTTCTCCAGGTACTCCATGGCCGAGGAGATCTGCGTGGCCATGTAGAGCAGCACCACAGCCGTCACCTCCTCGCGGCTGCACTCCCGGAGGTAGTCGAGCAGGTTCCCGTACGGCATGTACTCAGTCACGATGTAAAACGGCGGCTCCAGGGTACACACACCTGGCCAAGAACAATTTGATAGTCTTTACCACATTCTAAGAAATGAATACAACAAAACCTCAGAAACAGGTTGGTTTGGGTGCCTGTTTCCACTGTACTGTTCTCTGAAGCAGCGCAGCTCTTTTTAGCATCTGCCTGTGAAGCGAGGTAGTTTCTTATATTAACCTGTCCACATTTTCCTGCAACTGTGGACAGCCTATGCTAATATAGCATAGGCAACACCACTTCACTTATGGTGAAGTAGACCACCTACCTCTACCTGTGCTTTGGGAAAAAAAAAACTGTTTTCATGGTCAAAGATTTCACTAATATATGGCAGATAGTATATTAATTTTTTTCTTTTGGTATATCTTAGCTTAATTTAAGCATTCAAAGAAAATGGCTTGGGGTGGGCATGCCTTTAATCCCAGCACTTGCAAGGCAAAGGCAGGCAGGTCTCTGAGTTTGAGACCAGTGTGAGTTCCAGGACAGCCAGGGCTGCACAAAAAAACTCTGCCTTGAAACAAACAAACAAACAAACAGGTGCAATTTTAATTGGCTCCTTTGTAGCCCAAACAGGAAAGAAACTAACCCACTGCAGCACAGCCATTTTCTGCTTGGATAAACTGATCAGACACAAGTTTTAATTAACTTTTTTCGATGGATGGTCTTTTGTCTAATATCTCTGCTGTATAAAAATAGTTCATGACTTTTTTGATACCATCTTGAAGGCTTCTAACAGCAATGGCAGCTCCGACCTGGTCTGAGTCCTAGCGTCCATAAGGGAGCTAGCTCACAGTCATCTCTAACTTTAGTTCCAGGGGATCTGAGTCCCTCCTCTGGTCTCCAAGGGCACTAGGCACACATGTGGTATATAGATACACGTGTAGGCAAAATACTCACACACATAAAGTAAGTTAAAAAAAATTAAGGGGCTGGAGAGATGGCTCAGTGGTTAGGAGCACTAGCTGCTCTTCCAGAGGACCCAGGTTTGATTCCCAGGACCCACAGCGCAGCTTAGAGCCATCTGTAACTCCAGTTCCAGGGGATCCAATGTCCTCTTCTGGTTTCCTTGGACACTACACAAGCATATATTTCCAGATAAATATGATATAAATTAAAAAAATAAAATACTCTTTTTTTTTTTTTTAAAGTAATCAACTTGGGCTACTGTCTTTGTTTTAAAGTCTGATTAAAATGAGAAGAGGTGTGTGTGTGTGTGTGTGTATGTGTGTGTGTGAAGGACTAAGCCTAACTAAGACCTGATGCTTACTAGCTAAGTGTCCTATCATTGGGCTACCCCTAGCTCAAAATACCATTTTCCATAGTTGATTAACATCTAGCATTTCTACCACAGTGCTAGAGCAAAACAGAACAAAACAAAACAATCCGGAACAGGCATGATCTGAAGACAGCAGGGGCTGGGACGGGTGTGGACCACGAAGCCCGTGGCTGCGGCTCTCACCTAACAGCTGTACTAAGTTGGGATGCTTGATCTCCTTCATCACGGCAGCTTCCTTCAGGAATTCCTCTACCTCCATGGTGTCTTCCTGCCAAAGGGAAGAGAAGGGAGGGTAAACATGACAAAAAGGAGGCCAAAGCATTCATTTAAGTCAACTCACAACCCTACCAAAGCTATTAAGGAAAGGTGGCTAGAGACAGGGCTCGGCAGTTAAGAGCACTTGCTGCTCTTGTGTGGGCCGGAGTTGGTCCCCAGCACCCATGGCAGCTCACAACCATCTGCAGTTCTCCAGGACTCTGATGCCCTCTCCTGGCCTCCCTGGGTACTGCACTCACCTAGTGAACTTAAGTGCTGGTAAAACACCCATAATACTTAAAATACTTAAAGTAAAAGATCATTTGATATTTTAGCATATTACCTTAATAAATTTTGCTACAATCTAATATGCTCTGTAGAAGAATGACTAATAATAATGTCCTTAAATTTATCCAGTGTCAGACACTGGAGTAGGAATAAGCAAGTAAACAAAATTAATTCAACAACTTCATCTTACAACTACCAGGGCAGAGGGGACTGAGAGTCAGCTTTGGGTAGGTGAGAGTCTGAGCGTCTGATTAGAGCCCATGGTCCTTAAAGAACGAAGCACATCCGCAGGCCTTACTGCTCCCTTCACATTCGGAGTGTGCTTCGTAAACAGGGCCGACTACTACCGTGACAGCTCACACGGATGTCCACCGTGAGTGGCAACTCGGATTTTATAAGAGACAGTAGGGTCAGAGAAAGGGCTTCTGTGAGTTAAAAAACAAGATGTGATCTAGCTGGGAATGGCAGTGACACCTGTAAGCCCAGCATTCGGAGGCTGAGACAGGATTGTGACTTGAAGGCCAACAGAGACTACTTTGTGAGAGACTGTAATTTCTACTTTAACTAAAAATGTCATCTCTAATTGTAAAGAAGGGGAAACAAAAGCCGGAGGGATAGAGAGCAGAACAGGAGTCTGTGATGTTGTAGACTTCGCATGAAGAATTCTGTCCAGCAGGGGTTGTTCTCAATAGAACTTATAATTTGCTTCTAAATTCTCCCTGAGCTCCCTCTCAGCAGCCTCCGGAGACAAGCCCTTCCCACACGTGGGCGGCCCCGCACTGCCAGCAAAGGCACTAAGTTAATCACACCATTTGCTCGAGTTTGGCACCAGTAGGTGGAAAGTGTTCCAGAGTTGAAGAGGGCACACTGATCTTCCGGGTGACTCCGCGCACACAGACCTGGAGGCCTGGCCCTCCTTGGCCTACCTTCAGGGTCTTCACGGCGACCGTGAGGCTGTACTTCTTCCAGACGCCAACGTACACCTCCCCGTACTGGCCGCCCCCGAGCTTGTGCTTCATGGTGATGTCTGTGCGCTCCATCTCCCACTTGTCATGGATGGGAGACACGCCGTAGACGGTCGGCTTGTTGCACTTAGGTGCTGGGTAGTGCAGCGTGGTCACTAGCCCGTCGGCAACTGTGGAGTGGTGGTGAACCAGCTCGGCCAGGGTGTTAAAGCGGCTCTCGGCAGTCACGTACACCTGGTGGGAAGAGCCGTCAGACAGCAGGAAGCGAATCTTTCTTTTTCAGACGGTCTGTACTGTGTAACCCGGGTGCCCCTGAACTCATACAGACCAGCCTGCCTCAGCCTTCAGAGAGCGCAAATTAAATGTGTGCACCAACTCTTGGCCTGACTTTCTTGTTTGTTTTTGAGATGGGGGGAGGGGGCCTTCTTTTTGAAGCCCTGGCTGGCCTTGAACTCCTGACACTTCTGCTTTCACCTCCAACGCACAAGGATTACAGGTTGTATGCTAGTGCTACTAGTACCTCAGGAGGTTATAATTAAGGCAAAGTAAGTGTTAATGCTTAGGGCAAGGGAGATGGCTCGATCTCATTTTAATCATCCTTCCTGTACTTTCTAAATTAGCCTTGAGTAAGAATGTCCAACACAGCTGCAGGGACATCAGGCAGGCACACTAGTCCTCAAACTGCTTTTCAGCATCAGGACTGTACACTGTGTAGCCAGCACTCCAAAGCCTCGGGAGAAGGAACTCCAGGGGTTCCAGGTCAGCTTGGGCTAAAGCTAGACACGGCCAAAAACAAGAGCGTGTACAACCCAAACCTGAGACAAGTGATTTAATAGGCAATCTGGATCCGCCTTCTAAGCTAAGAAAGTATTATGTCACAATCCATTCAGAACATAAACTGACAGCCACTAATTTAGATATTGCAAGGTTAATATGGGTATAATTTTAATTTAATATCACATAATTAATTATAAATTTTATTTATTTATATAACACCTTTTAAAATGTCTAGGCAATTAAAAAAAAGAGACATAATTGGATTTCAGAGTTATTAACAAGATGCTTGCTAATTTGTGATAATTAGTTAGAAGTGTAAAATAAGATAGCAGTCTTTGGCTTTACCGTCTACAGGAGTGAGACTTATTTTTAATTAACTGACTAGTTAATTCACAGAGTTCCTCTCTATGGCCCAGTCTGGTCTTAAACGTGTGGTCTTCTTGCCTCGGGTTCATGACGCTCGGAGTCCATGTGCCATCATGCCCAAACTGTTTAAACAAGCAATTGTTTAAAACAAACAAATGGAAAGTTGTATTTTTATATATTAAATGTACATAATTCATAAGTGGAGAATGTGGTCTTTCACAAAAATAAACTCCTGCGGTAAACATCACCCACACCTAGAATGGCAGCATCACCAGCACCGAGTCTTGCCAGCTGTTTACTGCTGCAAAGGCTTCACTATGTAAAACTAGTTCTAAATTGAATGTAAAAGAAATCATACAATATGTGCCATCTAGTGTCTGCTTCCTGTCAGTTCTCTTTATTAATCTATAATTCATATGCTATAAAATTCAGTATTTTAAGGTATACAGTTCAGTATCTTTCAGGACATTTCCAAGGCTCGCTAACCAGCCACCACTATCTAACTCCAGCGCAGTTACTTACACTGTCAGCAATCACTCCCACACTCCTCTCCACACGATTCTCTGGCAAATACTATTCTGTCAGTCAACTTTATGTGTATGAAATTCATCTTTAGGAGAGGGCAGAAAAACTGAACGAAGATGGAAAACAGGATCTTAGTCTTGGGGCTATCTAGGGTTTCTCTAGTAACTACTCAGGTGTGCTTAGAAATACAAAGTAGCATCAGAAAATTCAGAGATGACTAGGCAGCTAGTAGGCCCCAGCTGCCCGTGGCCTCGTGTGCAGAGCATTGTGTTTACTTCTGTTTCTGTAAGAGAGTCTATCTTAACAACATACGATAATTTATTAGTCAATTATACCACTTGGAGCTTCTATTTTGAAGCTACCATAAATACTGTTGCTGTGAATCAATGTTCTTGCACAGTTTTACACATATGTGTGTTCATTTTTGTTGTGTATGTGTTAGGGAGTAGATGTAAAGTGTCCCCCAAAAGACTTGGTCTTCAGGTGTGGGTTCAATCAGTCAGTGTTGTCTTCTGTGCTACAGAGTGAGCAGCTCTGCTCTCCCACGTGACCCCACCATGATGGTCTGCCTGACAGCAGCCTACAGGTAACAGGACCATTGGTAGAGACTTAACTCTGTGAAACCAGGAGTGAAAATGAATGTTTCTTCACTGTGTTTCTCTCTGATATTTGTCAGAGACAAACAAAAGCAAAACAACTAATAATGGCTGCGTCTCTTCTTATATTACATACTCTGATCCCATTCACTTGGGCCACAGACAATACATATGCTTATATAATGGTTAAAGGAGAGAGAGAGAGAGAGAGAGAGAGAGAGAGAGAGAGAGAGAGAGAGAGAGAGAGAGAAACAGAGAGAGACAGAGACAGAGACAGAGAGAACACTAATAAAATATTTCCTGTGCTGAATCAGCTCTCATACTTTACAAAAATTGCTTCATTTAATCCTTACAATAATCTTACAAAATGGACTTAATAACTGACAAGGAGGAGACAAGGATGGCTAGGTGGTTAGATTCTCTTGAAGAGAGCTCAGTTTCCAGCACCAATGCCAGGAAGCTCACAACTCCAGTTCTAGGGAATCTGAAGCCCTCTTCTGGCCTGTGTGGGTACTGCGCTCAAATGCACAACCCTACCCACACCCAACATTCTATATACATTATTAATACAAATCAAAAATAAATGAGGGAAGCCGGGCAGTGGTGGTGCATGCCTGTAATCCCAACACTATGGGAGGCAGAGGCAGGCAGATTTCTGAGTTCTAGGCCAGCCTGGTCTACAGAGTGAGTTCTAGGACAGCCAGGGCTACACAGAGAAACCCTATCTCGGAAAAAAACCAACCAACCAACCAAACAAACAAATGAGGGCAAAGGGAAGGAGGTATGGCAGTGCACACCATAATCACCACACTCTGAAGACAGGCAGAATGGTTGTACAAGCTCATATTTGTACATATGGCCTATATGGCAAGTTCCAGTACACAAAGAGATCCAGTCTAAGTCAGCAGCAGCAGCACCACCACCACCCACCACCCACCACCACCACGCAAGTCTCCAAGTTAATAGCTGGTGAGGTACAAAGCACAGCAGTCCTGCCGGTTCTGCGGCCCATGTGTCCCTCCTACTTTTACATCTTACTGAGGGAGGAAAAGGGGCTCAACTTCATGGACCATTCAATAGGACAACTGGTTTAAGTTCAGGTCTTATAATTTATGTTTGATTTTGTTTTAAAATGTAATTAGCATTATAATTTTATATTTATGGGTGTTTTACCCACATGCTTCTGCACCATACATATTCCTGGTGCCCATGGAGGTCAGAAGAGAGCACTGGATCTCCCAGCACTGGGGTTGCAAATGGTTGGGAGTGGCCATGTGGCACTGTAAATCAAACCCATGTCTCAGCAAGAGCGAGAAGTGTCCATCTCTCCAGCCCTTGAGAGTCCGTGTGAAACATTCTCCCTCCTCAGACTGGCTGGGCAATGCATCTACTGCCACCAGCACACGCTGATGAGGAGTCCGCCTCTGATCGCCCTCTCACTGTGAACTCTACCGAACGAACATGGGTCTCTTTCCAAAGGTTTATGGCTGACTTTTAACTTCTTCTCTATGTACTTGGTATGTATTTGTGCTAATGATTAAAACAGCTAACCTGTATAAACCCCTTCATTCTTCAACTTCAAATATGGCTTGTCCTTAATTATCTACAATTTATAACAAGGATCTTTGAGTTGTTTTGAAATAAGCAAGCTCTTGTATGCTAAATAGCCCAAACTCACAAAGTTAGGCAATACTTTATATCAGATATAAAAATGATTTTCTATTTTTTCCCTGGTCAATACATTTCTACTGAAGAGCCAGTCCACATGAGCAGGTTGCTGATAAGTCTTACCTTGCTGTCTGTGGTGGTATTGATCCTGTAGTGATACACACGTCCCTCATACCTGAGAGAGATGGACAGCTGCCCAGGGCTGCTCTCACTCTCTCGAACCAGGAAGCTGCCATTGATTAGGCTGCTGAGGAGATACTCCGCTGCGCTGCGGGACACAGGTCCGTGGTACCAGGAATGCTTCTCCAGGCTGTTGACTGGAGTGATGTAGTTGCTTGGTACCCAACCCTGTCCATTCTTGGAGCGAACCTCACTCCACTCGCCATTCTGGTTGTAACCAAGGACTCGTAGCTTCTCACCTAGCCGTGAAGTCATCACAGAAAGAAAGGAAAACATGGCAGGACTGTCAGACTGAAGCAGTGTAGTAGCAAACTTCACATTCACTGAAAAATGAACCAAGAACTTTGGTTCTTGCTTATGAAAAACCTGACTGATCTCTACTTTGTACCTTAAATCATAGCAGCATATTAAAAAAATGGTTCCTAACAGCCATTTTGAAGGATTACATATCACTTATAAAGTCTTCCAGAAACTATGAATTGTTTTCTATTAAATTAGAATACAGAGTTTACCCAAATAGAAAATGACAGTGCTTGTATATGTGTGTGTATGTCCCCAAAAGAGCAGTTGGGTCCACTGGAACTGTAGTAACAGACAGTTGTGAGGTACCCCACACGGGTGCTGAAAACGGAACTCCCGGCCTCTGAAAGAGCACCGAGCGCCAACTGCAGAGCCATGGAGCCAGCTCGCCTGCCCATCCTTTCCTTTATGTGAGTCTCATTTAGCCAGCCTGGCTGGCCTGGGATCCCAATTCAGTCTCCTGAATGCTGGACTATAGGCATGTACTAACACCTGATAGTACTTACTCCTCAAAACATACAATCAATTGTACTTTCACTTAAAACAGATTATACACACATACATAATTATTCATTGTTAATGAAGAGGACATGTGAAATACAAAATTAAATTTTCAGATGATACCAAAGCAACAAAGCCGTCAATATAAACAATCACCTCCCAAGACCCTAAACTCAACGAAGAGTTTTCAGCACGAAAACATTTTAGAGGAACGGATGGGCTGGCAAGGACTCTTCAAAGCTCAAGCGTTTCCAGGACTTAAGGTTTAAAGTTCCATTTTCTCAGTTTCTTCCTGTTTCCCATAAAGAATGACTCACTCTTTGCCATTCCTCTAAAATTAGTCTATGGAAACAGAAAATAACTCTAAAGTTGGAACCCAAAATTCCAGTCACTTGGTGAATCTTTCTATCAGCTTGAATCTCTTGCTGTTGTATTAAAACTGGAAACTTGTATTAAATCTGGTGTGGACTTCAGTATACATACACTCTGTCCCACACCTGCAGCACAGACTAGAGCAAATGTTCATCTAAGGCCTCTCTATAGCGCCTGACGCTTGTATTTCCAAGAGATACAGTTTTTCTATAGAATTCACACCTGGTATTAATGCTAGAGAGCAAAAGGAAGACACACCAATCTGTAGTACAGGGCACAGGAAATACCAGGCCAAGGCTGGAGAGGAAAAGTTCAGCCTTCCTATGGAAGCATCTACCTTTCTCCTGTGGCCTACAGAAATGTTTATTGTAATGTGGCATTCTCTGCCCTACCATTAGCTCACCTGAGACACCTAAGTATGAAAGCACCCAGAGGTCTGTGTAGGAACTCATATTTGTACATATTATATACTTATATACATAATAAGACATGAGTGTCTGGTATGGTGGTGCATCTACCCAAACGTGCAGATGCACAGTAGCTATGTGTCCAAAAGAACTCAAGATCTGTGTGTGTATGTGTGTGTGTGTGTGTGTGTGTGTGTGTGTGTGTCTGCACATGTGTTTGTCTACACTGCTGCTTCCTTAAACACTTAAACAGAACTGCTTAATACAGGCCTTCATAATCAGGACAGAGCCAAAACCCCTAGGGTTTTGACACTCTTCTCCCCCACCCCCGCCCATTTTAGTTAGAATTTTCTGCTCTGGAACTCTTGACTGCCATAGAAATAGACAGGGAGGCAGACATTGAACCTGTTAGTAGAGGACAGAGACCACTTTAGCCCACTCTCGCCAACAATGTTTCTGCTTCAAGTATTACAATGGGTTAGAACTGCAAACAAAAACCACATGTACAACACAAAACTTTTTTTAAAAAAGCTATCTTTATTTTACATGTACACATGTCTTGGCTATATGCATGTATGTATACCATGCGTGTGTGTGGTGCCTGAAGAGGCTAAAAGAGTGCATCAGATGGTGCAGGTCACCACTGGGTGCTGGCGACTGAACCCGGGCCCTCTGCAGGAACAGCAAGCGCTCCTAACCACTGAGGCATCTCTCTAACCCCAAAACTTTTCTTTATTATTTCAAGCAAGCTATCACCTTCAGAAAAGTAACTAAAGTAAGTGTCATTTTCTTTTAAAGGATGATTTTTTTCCTCTTAAAAATATAAAGATGCAGGCATGATGTCAAACACCTCTATTCCAACACCTGCCCCATTAATAACAACAAAGCTTTAGCATAATACCTTTTTATTAATAAGAACCTGATATAAAAAATTAGGTATTTCAGGGTTTTTGAGAAACTACTGCCAAATATGATATAAAGAAGGATTAAATCCTGGGTCCTAAGCAACATACTAACAGTTGTTATAACTATTAACTAGTAAGACTTTACCGATGTTTTTTTAGTGAAGAAACTATCTTGGAAAATAACGATGAAAAAATTTTACCTAAGCAGAATTGTTGTTAATCATGGTTTTGCAAACACACAAGTACACAAAGCACTGGCAAGTATAGGACACACACAACACAACATGGCTTGGGAGGCCTTTGATTCAGCCCCAAACTTTATGTAAAAACCCCCGTTAAGTGCATAAGCACAGCCTCCACATGTACATCTATTCTGACACCTGCCCAGTAAATCACACTCCCAAGGCTGACCAGAGGAGGGCCTGCATTCAGGCCCTGCATCGAGGCCCTGGGCCTCGATGTTGATGTGTGTGATCACGCTCTCTGGACAAACCAACACTGAGCCTGAGAAAGTCAGTCTGGAGGCTGGAGCGATGGCTCATCGACTTAGCACGGGCTGCTCTTCCAGCAGTCCTGGGCTAGGTTTCCAGAACCCACATGGTGGCTCACAACCATCTGAAACTCCAATTCCATGAGATGCAACCATTCTTGTGACCATGGTACACCAAGCACACATATGGTACACATGTATAAAGGCAGGCAAAAGGCTCATAAACATAGATTAAATACATGTAAAAAAATGTAAAGAAACTCAGTTTTAAGGAGTTTATTTTTAGTAGATCTGATGGCACTTAAACACTGATACAGTGGAACTGGGGTTGGAGTTCTTCACTACTTGCATAGCTTACATGAGGTTCCAAAGCTTGATCTCCAGCACTGGAAAATGGCTGTTTACAAAACATTTATATAGAAACATTTCAGGGAAGGCCTGCTGACTCGGTATCATTTCCACTAACTACTTCATTCAGGCCCTTAGGACTCAAAGGGTCTGTTTGACAAGTGATAATTTATTATACTTTCATTTAGTTAAATATTTTGAAATACATTTTCTCATAATGGGAGGCTTTCCAGGTTCAAAAAACAAACAAACAAACAAACAAACAAACAAACAACAGTGCAGCAGACTAGCTGAGGATGTGCCCACCCTCCTTCTTCCTCATAAAAGCCTTACGGTTTTCATTGGTGATTTAATCTGGTCATGTTCTTAATGTTTCCTAGCCAATGAAAATAATCTTATTTACTCTCTATTAAACCTATTGTGGCAGGACAGCCCCTCCCAACTGTTCCTTTCACTAGCCCATGAAAACATCTTGGCCAGTGCAGCTGAGAGCCCGACAAAAATGTAACAGGAGCCACTTATCCAACGTAAGCTCTGGACCACTCTCTCCTCTACTGCTCCAAAGAGTGAGATTGCTGCTAACCTAAGCGGTAGTGCTGTAAGTGACCCAGGCAGCTTACACTCCGGGTCCAAGGTCCTGCTCTCTCTGGGATGGGTACAAGTCTTCAGAGGGGCAGTCTGTCCGTAGCAGCTTCTGAGTGCCAGCTGGTTCTACACTGCATCTTGTTTCAGTCACGATTCAATGGAAACAAATGAATGCTAGCCTGTATCAGAGCACCAACTTCTAACAATATGGACTACTCCTGAGGTGTTTAAAATCATTTATTCTTTTTTTTTTTTTTTTTTTTTTTTTCGGTTTTTCGAGACAGGGTTTCTCTGTGTAGTCCTGGCTGTCCTGGAGCTCACTCTGAAGACCAGGCTGGCCTCGAACTCAGAAATCCGCCTGCCTCTGCCTCCCAAGTGCTGGGATTAAAGGCGTGCGCCACCAACGCCCGGCTCTAAAATCATTTATTCTTAACAAATCCTGAAAATAGAGCTGATTGTTTTTAAGGCATCAGTCCAGAAACAGGTAAAAAGAAGAACGAACCAAAAGTCCGTGGACACAAATCACCTGGCCAGTGTCAGCGGCAGAAGCCGCACACAGCTGCTCTTCATTTCTCAGCCAAGAAAACCAGAAAGCAGAATTGAGAGACATCTCACCTTTAGTGATACTGAGTGTGTTATCGCCACTTGCCACAAAGTCATAAAGTGCAACAAAGAGATTAGGGTCACTCTCAGTGGCTCCCAGCAGGTTCTCCTTGGAGCTCCACCTGATAGCTTCATTCAGTGCCTGAGACTCAGCGTCACAGCCAAAAGGGCGGTGCAAGACTTCTGGAAGACACAAAAGGGCAGGATGTCCAGTGAGTCAAACAGCTCAGAGCTGGGAGCTCAGCCTTTGAGCAGCTGGCGCACACCTAGACTCACGAGTTACAAAGAGTAACCAGGAGTTAGTTAGGTCCTCCTCTACTGACTATACAGTGAATTCAAGGCAAGCCTGAGCTACATAAAACTATCCCCAAAAGCAACATACACAAAAAGTTGGCAAAGGTGCTGTTATGTCCTAGGCTTACGGCAGCAACTGACTTGTTGAAACTGTAATACTGTAGTCAAAGGAAAGACCATAACCAGAGAATTTAGTTCTGGCTTATATGCATTCTCCTAAATCAGACCTAAATGAACAACAACAAAAAAAAGAGAACAAAACTTACAAACACGTGCTTACAAGCTTTAGAAAGCACGTGTGATACATGGTTGTGTAAGGACGCACAGCTCTTTGGAGGTGGGCTGAGTTAGAGTCTCAAATGGCTCAGACTGGCCTCAGTTTCAAGCTTGCTATGAACTGAGGGTGACCTTCCCTCCACATCCTTCTGCTACCTAGGCAGTGCGAGGATGACAGGAGTGTACTTCACACCGGCTAATGTGGTAATGACCTGAAATATGGATGGTAACATAAGAAACCCTTCTAAGACAGGCGCTTTATGCCTTCATACAAAACAAAGCAGGGAAAGTAAGTTTCTCAAGAAATAAATATCTTTTTTTTTTTTTTTTTTGGTTTTTTGAGACAGGGTTTCTCTGTGTAGCCCTGGCTGTCCTGGAACTCACTCTGTAGACCAGGCTGGCCTCGAACTCAGAAATCCGCCTACCTCTGCCTCCCAAGTGCTGGAATTACAGGCGTGCGCCACCACCGCCCGGCTAAGAAATAAATATCTTATATATCAATATCATGTATTTACAAATAACAAGTACAGACATAGTGCTTCTAGCAAGACTAACCCTGATGCTCTCTGCCCAACAGAAACACATCTGAACCAGGCATAACAGCTCAGACCTATTACACACCACTCAGGGGGCTGAGGCCAGCCTAGACTACAGAGTGAGACTCACCTATGCCAAAAACAGTAAAGAAAGAAAAAGAAATACAACACAAAATACTGCTAGCATCCAAAATATTGTTTTTTATGTTATGATAGCTTACAATTGTTCATTTCTTTAATTTTTTTTTAAAACTCTAATCTCTAGAAAATACCATCAATGTACTTCCGAGTTTTAATTATGCACACCAGCTAAGACCTTGTAAGATCTCTTTCTTCCTAAGGCTTTTAAATTTTCAGAATCTTGAACCACATTTGTTAAAAATTATCTGGTTCTCATACCCTAGTTTGGTTATGCAAAACCAACAAACAAACAAGCCAAAACCCAGAAAGACCCCCCTGTTCATTGAGGAGCATCGTCCTTGTTCCAAGGGACTGTGTCAAATGGCTGTGTGCCAAGGCAAACGATCCATCTGTCTATGTCATGTAACATTTTCTCTTATGTCTCCTTCCTAGTTTATTCAAACTTGATTTTGCGGCCACATTTGGAGTGAAGAGACTTTGCATCTGTGTTTCCTGTTGGTTCACTCCATTCCCTCGTCTCCATCTCTCCTCCAATGCTTTGTTCAATCCACACAGATCTCACCTGGACTACTGCCTCCAGTCTTGTCTCCCTCAAATCCATCCTCCACACAGCTGGCAAAGTGATCTATTTAAGACAAAAATTGGACCACATCACTTGTGAGCCCCTTTAAGAGTTATTCATCAAATTCCTGCTCTCCTTGTTTCTGGCTTTCAAGTCCTTTCATGAGTAAGGCAGACCTCCTCTGCTTCACCTCTCCCCACATCACACTTTACACTGTAAACTCTCCTGGGGCTGCCTCCCACATCCAGCCTTGTCCACACAATCCATTACACCTGTAGTGGCTTCTCCTGCGCGCTCGCTCTCTCTCTCTCTCTCTCTCTCTCTCTCTCTCTCTCTCTCTCTCTCTCTCTCTGTGTGTGTGTGTGTGTGTGTGTGTCTAGAGAACAATCTTGGCGTTACTCCTCAGGAGCTTACCCTCCTTCTGTTTAAAGCGTGTCTGACTGGCCTAAGACTCATCAAGTAGGTTATTCAGGCTGCTTCCCCCCCACCCACCCCCCACCCCCAACACTGGAATGCCAAGTGTGCCACCATGCCCAGCTTTTAAAACCATGGGCTCTGGAGCTCAGACTCATGCTTGAAGGTAAAGAGGTGAGTGAGGAGCCCCTCCCAGCCCCTCCCACTCACTTTTCTCTTGACTGGCTGATCCCTCACTGTTCAACACTCAGTTCCCCTGTGAATCTGCAGTCTCCTCAGTTCCTTTGTGTGTTCTCCAAAGAGTGCTGCATCAATCCCTTCTCTCTACAACTCTTTCCCAAGCACAAAATGCATTTCTTATGGATAACAATCATATTTTTTTCCAAAGGTTCCATAATCTGTACTCAAGAGCTATTAGTTGCATGATACTCAACTTATAAAAACAATGTAAGCAACAGAAACAATGAAGTGTGTCTTTAATGTCAGCACTGAGGAAGCAGAACCAGAACCAGGCAGACTTCTGTGAGTTCCGAGCTATTCAGAGCTATGATGAGTACAATGAGTACAGTGAGACTCCCTCCCTCAAAACAACAAAAAACAAACAAACAAACAAACAAAAAACCCACCACCAACAAAGCAAACTACCCATTAACTAATGTTTAGAACTTAGTTTTCTGTGGTTTTTAGAAGACGCTGAAACCAACATAAACCCAACAAAGGCAAAAAGTAGTAAATAGCACATCCATGTTACTTGTGAAACCCAGCAACTTCAAAGACCCACAAAGCTAATTTGTGGCTATGGCCACAAGTTTTGTAGCCATTTATGACTCCATTCTTACCCTCAGAAAAACGCTGCTCAGTGCAGAGACCTGGCTCTGCAGCGTGGTGACAGGGTGCTGCCCAGGCTCAAAACTTGGTTCTAGCCTTAGAGCCCACATGGTAGAAGAGAACCTACGCTTGCAAACTGTCCTCTGCCCTGACATGTGAGTGTGTACATGTGTGCATGCACACACTGTCCTCTGACCTCACATGTGAGTGTGTACATATGTACACAGAGACCTCTGACTACACATGTGAGCATGCACATACACATAAATTAATGTAAAAAAAATTTTTTTTGGCTTTTTTGAGACAGGGTTTCTGTCTCTGTATCCCTGGCTATCCTACAACTTGCTCCGTAGACCAGGCTGGCTTTGAATTCAGATATCCACCTGCCTCTGTTTCCCCAAGTGCTAGGATTAAAGTTGTATACCACCACTGCTCAGCTTATGAAAAAATTTAAAAGACCCAAAATCTCTCCATTTTTCATTCAACCTTTTCACTTCTACCAAAATTGTTTCACTGGGCTACTTCTATACTTACTCCTTTTAAAGTTTAAAAAAGGTCTTATTTTGTAACTCTATGTTTAAAAGTCTTCATTGGTCCCAGACTTACAGTAAAAATCTAATCTTTAAAGGGCCTTTCAGGTCCCTTCCAGGTTAATTTTCCCAATTCTTCTTTCCTTCTTTCCCTCCATCCTTCCCTCCTGTCTCTTCCTTCCTTTCTCCCTTTCTTTCTCCCTCTTTCCCTCCTTCCTTCCCTCCCTCCTTCCTTCCTTCCTTCCTTCCTTCCTTCCTTCCTTCCTTCCTTCCTTCCTTCCTTCCTTCGAAGACAGGGCCTCACACACTCTGTAGGCCCTGCTGGACTTGAACTTACGGAGGTCCACTCCCCTCTCTCCTTTCCCCACTGCTGGTGCTGAGGTGTGCATCATCATACAGCAGCTTGTTTTGTCGTTTAAGATTTTTAAAATAAGCCGGGCGGTGGTGGCGCACGCCTTTAATCCCAGCACTTGGGAGGCAGAGGCAGGCAGATTTCTGAGTTCGAGGTCAGTCTGGTCTACAGAGTGAGTTCCAGGACAGCCAGGGCTATACAGAGAAACCCTGTCTCGAAAAACAAAACAAACATAAACAAAAAAAGATTTTTTTATTATTATTATTATTATTATTTTATTTATTTATTTATTTATTTATTTATTTATTTATTTTTTGTTTGTTTGTTTTTTCAAGACAGGGTTTCTCTGTGTAGCCCTGGCTGTCCTCGAACTCACTCTGTAGACCAGGCTGGCCTCAAACTCAGAAATCCGCCTGCCTCTGCCTCCCAAGTGCTGGGATTAAATGCATGCGCCACCACCGCCCAGCTTATTTTATTATTATTATTATTATTATTATTTTTTTTTTTTTTTTTTTTTTTTTTTTTTTTTTGGTTTTTCGAGACAGGGTTTTTCTGTATAGCCCTGGCTGTCCTGGAACTCACTCTGTAGACCAGGCTGGCCTCGAACTCAGAAATCCGCCTGCCTCTGCCTCCCAAGTGCTGGGATTACAGGCGTGTGCCACCACTGCCCAGCCTACAAAAAAAGATTTTTAAAATACTGTGTGTGTATCAGCATGTCTGCCCTCATGTAGGGGTACCCATGGAGGAGGGCGGCGGCAGCGGCAGTGGCGGGCCTACCAGAGCTGGAGTTACAGGCATCTGCAGCCACCTGGTGCTAGGAAATGAGTCAGTCCTTGGCTAGAGCAGGGAGTGCTCACAACCAAAGAGGCCTCTCTCCAGCCCTAGTCAATTTTCTCCCTTACCCTTGCTCTCTCCTGATGACTACCCTCCCTACTACCGCTTAACCAGGGCAGGTACATAGCTTGCCTTTTTTTTCTACTTGTCTTTTCTTCTGACTAAAATAGTTGTCTCAAAGATATTTCACTCAAATGTAATGCTCTGAGAAAGACATTTTCTAGTGATCCTATTCAAAAGTGCAGACACTCCTATATGTACGTACGTTACCTAACTCTCCTGGGGGCAATGTTTTGAGGACAGGAAGTTTCTTATTTGTTCAATGAATAGTGAACAACAACAACAGCCTCTGCCCTCCCCAAGAGCTTATGTACAAAAGGCTTTTTTAAAAAGATGTTTAAAAAAAAAAAACACAAAACAAACCAGGCAAGTGGGACATGGCTGCAATCCCAGCATTCCAGAGGCTAAGGGAGGAGGCTCTTAAGTCCCTCATCGTATAAGTTTGCACAACATAGCAAGACCCCATCTCCAAACAAACTAACCAGCACACAACAAAAGGTCCGCGGAAGGGCAACCGTGCGGCTGCACACTCACAGCAGGCACTCCTGGAGAGGGGCAGCAGGCCTCTGGAGCCATGCTCAGCTCAGTCTACACTGGATAGCCTTTAAATGTGCGAACAAAAGCTCCGCACTGCCAACTGTCAATACACAAGGGAATATCTAGACACGTTTCATCTGCTCTGGGAGGAACTTCAGGCCCAAAAGAGGGCTACCAAAGTCAAGTTGTTACCTTCAAGACATAAAAAGAAGGCAGTTCACTGAACAATTTTGTGTAAATTTTAATGCTATGGGAAGAGTTAGGGGTATCCTTGTCCTCAAAACATTGTACCCAGGAGAGTTAGGTAATATATCCAATATATAACCAACAAATACACACACACACAAAAAAAACTCTTCTTAAAATTTTAATAAATTTAATAAAAGCCAACCAAAGTGAAAAGCACAAGAAGAACTCAAGCCAAGGAGCCCGACCGTCTCTCCAGTTCCCTGGCCTGGCTGTGCCTCCCGTCTCCGGCTCTTACAGAGCTTCCTTCCTTCCTTCCCTCTTCCCACTCACTCTTTTGTTCTTGTACAAGTTCCTGTCCAATCTGTCTGTACAGGATATCCACAGAAAACACCATCCTACCCTCTAGCACCAAACAAAAGGAAAGTATCTTCAAGTAAAAATGTCCTATCTCCTGCTGAGGCCGAGACTAAGCAGGGAGTTTAAGATCTTAGGGATGGCTGGGGAGCAATGAGGTAAAGAAACAAGAGGAGGCAAACTAGAGAACAAAGCAAAAGCGGAGGAGACCTGGAGCCTCGGTCACCAGGGTCCAAGTCAGTTCGCCACTAGTTAGGACAGGCAAGCCCCATGAGTCAGATGTGCTGCGCCCAGTCAGTGTCTCTGTGGCTGGGTGTCTGACTTCTGAGCAGTGCGAGTTAGCTGAACCTTTCCACCAACCCACGGCGAGAGCAGTAGAACGTGAGGACGTGGGAGACGGCAGCAGAGGACCCCAAACTCTACTAACTGTGTAAAGACTTAGGGAAAAGAAATATTTTGAGACCCAAAAAGAAGTAATTTGTTATCTTTTCTACTGATTTGTAGGACAACACACACACACAAAACAGGAACATACATAAAACCTATAATAATAAAACTGAAACACCAATTCAAATTTGGAGGAAATTTGGATATTTAATGTTTAGCTTATAAAGTACATTTTCAATATTTAATCAGTTACTTTTTTATCATTCTCATTACAGAATTGTCAGGCAGTTATCAATGCCTCAAAATGTTTTCATTATTTATATTATTTAACATTATTTTACTCTGTATATTCTCTAAGAGGCTAATAATTTTTAATACCTCTTCTAAAAACTATTTTAGTTGGGAATATATTTGGTGGTTTTCAATTTAGCTTAAGTTTTTCAATCAAGAGGTGCATCTAACATCATTTTACACATTATTCACGTTCTTCCATTCCATAAGCATTTATTAAAGGTCTAGTATGTTGGATGTGCTGGTACATACCTTTACTCTCAGTGCTCAGAAGGCAAAAACAGGCTAGTAAAGCCTCTAAGAGTTCCAAGGCCAGCCTGGTTTATATAGCAAATTCTAGGCAGGCCAGTGAGACAGTGAGATTCAATCTAAATAAAACAAGACTGACCGACGTGGCACACACCTACCTTACCTCCTGGTGTTGGCTACAGAGACAGGCCAGCAGAGGTGACACAGTGAGAGCCTGCCCCCTCCCCATTAAACAGATAAGCAAGCACACAGCCGAGTCGTGTAATCCTCACAGACCTCAGCGGAGACAGGAGCAGAGAGACCCCATTTCATTACTGTGTCGTTTACCCCCACCCAGCCTTATCTCTACACACCTGTCACGTGGGCCACAGGCAACTCCGAGACATCCCTGCCTGGGCAGGGAAGCAGCGAGTCCAGGTCTCTACAGTAACTGGCGGATGGCAGCTGAACAGGCCCCAGGACCATGCCTTTGGCCAAGCAGCATGAAAAGTTAAACTGCTCTGAATAGAGGAGCCTTAAAATTCCACACTGGCCAGCAATCCATACACGTGGGACATTACTCACACACTCGGCAGCCAGAAGGAACAAAGTACGAGTTCAACCCACAGAGGCGGAGACCCAAGTAAGGGTGGAGCCACTGCAAAACCTCAGGGATCCGGGTGAGGGTGATACATAGGCTATTTCAGTCACACAACAGTAACTGGTCAATAATACAACCAGCTAAAGTCAGTAAGTATAGAAACTCCAATCCCAAGGACATAAGGGAGGGAGACTGTTCAGGGTTTCCATGGAGAAACCTGTTTACAGTACACCACCAAACACTTTGAAAAGACAGGAAACGCCTAAGAAGACTCATCTTTGACATCACTCCAGTTCAAGAAACCACAAATCTAAAGTCAAAGAAACAGCTACAGGGTGACTCATGAACACAGGCAGAAGCAGAGAGCAACTACCTGCCTCCCCTGACAGAAGGCCTGTGTGGCTCAGTGCAGGTAAGGGCCTGACACAGTGCTCAACTGTGAAGGATAAACTTGGGAAGGCAAAAGCCTAATTGTGAGTACAGCATGGAAAGTTACATAAAATTTAAGGCCTTAAAATCAGAATGATTTATGAGACAAACTAGTAAAGTAAGTAATGAATAACTAAACAGTACAATCAACGAAAATAATTCAGAGAATATATGGGGCACACATCTGTAACACCCCATCTTGGCTAGATGGAGGCAGGAGGATTGCAAATTCAAAGCCAGCCTGTGCTACAGATCCTATCTCAAAATACCTGAACCATAGCACCATAATAATAACACTTATAATAAGGTATTATAAGTAATAATACTTATAACCATACAGCGGGGAATGCCCAATGCATTGATTATTAAGTACCTACAATGTACCGTTTATTTAGGTCAATAAAATAAACACAGTAAAAATTACAGGAAACCATGAAAATAAAAACACAAGGGCTAGAGAGATGGCTCAGCGGTTAAGAGCACTGACTGTTCTTCCAGAGGTCCTCAGTTCAATTCCCATCAACCACATGGTGGCTCACAGTCAACTGTAAAGGGATCAGATGCCTTCTGGTGTATCTGAAGATAGCTATAGTATACTCACATACATATTTAAAACCAAAATAAAAGCACAAATTGTAATTAACATTGCAAGAGAAGAACTAACTTTGATGTATATAATCAACAGCGGTACCTATGTTTGCAACGAAACTACCCTTTACAAAGCTACTGTGTCCGTATCGTGAGAGAGTAAGAAGTGAATGACTAACGGCTACTTCAAATAATGATTCCATTTCAAATGCCAGGTAAAGTTTCTCCAAATAATGACTCAGAATTTCAAAGACCAGGTAAAACTTTTCTCTCTGTGAGAGCATCTCCACAATTCATGTTCTGTTCATATGTGGAATTTATCATAGAATTTACTGTTCAATCAGTAAATCTACTTAAGCCATCAGTAATTTTATAGTGTGCTCTTACACTATAAAAGAATAGTAAATGCATAAGCAAAATGTGGTATGTGCATACAGTAGAATATGACTCAGCCATAAAAAGGAACAAGTTGACATATGCTACAATATATAGAGAGAGGCTTTGAAGCATCACAAGAAGCCAGACACAGAAGGAAAATACTTTATAATTCCATTTATATAAAATGGCTTGACTTTCTTTCATGTAGATACAAAATATGTGAATAAATTTAATGTTGTAGAATTTATATTTTTATAGTAAAAATAATTATAAAGGCAAATTTTGTTATTTACATTTTATCATAATAAAAATTAAAATAACTTGGTCTCCAGTATCATTTACTATATTAAGACCAAGAATTTTTTTTTTTTTGGTTTTTTTTTCGAGACAGGGTTTCTCTGTGTAGTTTGGGCTGTCCTGGAACTCACTCTGTAAAACAGGCTGGCCTTGAACTCAGAAATCCGCCTGCCTCTGCCTCCCAAGTGCTGGGATTAAAGGCATGCACCACCACCGCCCGGCAAAACCAAGAAATTTTAACAATGGTTATTAATTCTAAAATATCAAATCAGTTATCAGTATGAATAACATTTTTATTAAAATACCATTTTTCAAGAGACAACTGAAACAGCATCTTTTTTTTAAAGATTTATTTATTTATTATATCTAAGTACACTGTAGCTGTCTCCAGACACTCCAGAAGAGGGCGTCAAATCTCATTACAGATGGTTGTGAGCCACCATGGGGTTGCTGGGATTTGAACTCAGGACCTTTGGAAGAACAGTCAGTGCTCTTAACCTCTGAGCCATCTCACCAGTTCACTGTCATTGTTTACAATTGTTTTTAGCAACATTGTGAAGCAAGGAAGTGTTCTACTTAAAAGAAAGGGACAACCTGGGCCAGGAGTAAAGAGTCTTAGCAGGTACCCTTGACTGGGGGCAGGGAAGATCCTCAGAGGCAAAAGCACTGAAGCAGAAAGGGAAGAGCCTGGTGTGGAGAATGCAGTGTGTGCTCACTGCTGAGGAGCCTGAGGCTGCCAGATCAAGCACGTGAATATTCAGAACTCTCTCTATTCCAATTACAAAGGGAAATCCGGTGAACCAGCTGAAGCAGGGAAGCCACGTGGTCTGACTTCTTTTTTTTTTTTTTTTTTTTTTTTGGTTTTTCGAGACAGGGTTTCTCTGTGTAGTCCTGGCTGTCCTGGAACTCACTCTGTAGACCAGGCTGGCCTCGAACTCAGAAATCCACCTGCCTCTGCCTCCCAAGTGCTGGGATTACAGGCGTGCGCCACCACGCCCGGCTGTGGTCTGACTTCTTTAAAATACTCTCCATGGTTTGGGGAGAGGGGACACAGAAGAGAGTGAGAAGCTGCTGGGGTCCTGGGAGCTCAGAGTGTGGAGACAAGGAAAGAGCAGATGGATTAAGACGTGCCTCTCAGATGGAAGCCCGGGGCTAAGACTGCTTAGAGAGCAGAGGGAGAAAGCAAAGGCTTTGAGCTTGAGACCGTGGGTAGTGCCGTGCACACACAGAACAAGTCTGAAGAGTAAGTACATTTACAAGGTACAAAGAAGCACACGGATGCATAACTCTGAAGCTCAGAGACAGTCTTGGGTCAAAGGCACCAACATTCATATGATAATTGAAATCAGGACACAAGAGGGTGGTGGAAGAGCTCAGCTGGTAAAAGCACTTGTTACCAAGACAGTTCTACACAGTAAGAGAGAGCCAACTCCCACATGTGGTCCCCTGACCTCCACAGGCACATCAGGGTATGCACACAAGTACACTGCATGCAAGTGGTGTGCAGACATACATACAAGCAAAACATCCTTTACATAAAAATTTTTAAAAAGAAAATACTGTTCAGAAATAATGGTAAACCAGACATATCATCAGCAATAACCCAATGTTAGAAGACTGGCTCTAGAAAAATTGCTAAAGGAAGATATTTAGATAGAATGGGAAATTTTATGAAATTCTGAAACACCAAAAATCAAAAACCACAGTCTGGAGAGATGGCTCAGCGGTAAAGAAAGTTTGGTTTCCAGCACCCGAGTTTTTGGCCCATCACTTGTAGCTATAGCACCCAGTGTCCTCTTCTGTCCCTGAGGGCACTACACTCATGTTCACAAACTTACACAAATTCACACACATGCTGGTTTGAATGACATCAGTTCCCACAGACTCCTAGATTTGAATTTGAATAGTCACCAGGGAGTGGAACTATTTGAGAAGGATGAAAAAGGTTGAGAGGACTGGCCTTGTGGGAGGAGTCGTATTACTGGGGGTGCCTGGTCAGTGTCTCTCTGTCTTTCTCTCTTCCTTGAACATGTAATTTGGTTTGTAACAGATTACCTTAGAAGGCTGGAGGGCTGCAGATGGAGCTCCTGAGCACTCACCTCAAGGCCCAAGCTCAGCAGCAGCAGGAAGGCATGCAGCCACGCACATTCACACAAACTTCCGCACAGCACTTCCCAGCGCCATCCCTAAGATTCGAAAGTTCAACTTCCCAAATCTCCAGGATCCGCTCATGAGTGCACACGTAAAATTATTAAGTAATAAAGAACAAAACACATGCTATAATAGACAATCTTTGAAAGCATTATGCCATTTTTTAAAAAGTCGAAATGTAATGCATATTATATGCTTCCATTTAGATCAGCAGTCTTCAGCAAGGGTGGGAGGGGGTAGCAGCTCCTTGGGGGTCCGAATGACCCTTTCCCACGGTTGCCTAGCACCATCAGAACACATAGATATTTACATTATGGTTCATAGCACTAACAAAGTTACAGTTATGAGGTAGCATCATAAATATTTTTATGGTTGGGCATCACCACAACCTGAGAAACTGTATTAAAGCATTGAAGTGTTAAGAAGGTTGAGAAAAGCCTCTTACCAAACTGTCTGCTTACCAGGGACTACTTCCTCAAAGTAAAGTTTCATATTAAAATGTGACAGATCTTCACCACAACTTTACACATATCTGTGACTCCATGAAGTAATTATCATTTCTTTTCCTGTGTTGTAAATAGCTGTAAACTCAGCTATTTGAATGGCAGGTCTGTAAACAGGACACAAGTCAGTAAATTTTTTGTCTATTTTTCCAGTAGTCAGTTTTTCAGCCGCCATGAGAGTCTAATCTCGGACTTAAAAGAAGCCTTGTATAGCCGTCGGCATCGGTGTCCCTCTGCTGCAGCTCAAGGCTCCATTACCATGCTTGCTGTTTCCAGGACGGCCCGCTCTAAATGTTTCATCTAAATCCAGGCTTCTCAACATTCTCAGAGCTGCGTCTTTTTTTGATTGATTGATTGATTGATTGATTGATTGATTGATTGATTTAATGTGTGTGAACACACTTTTGCTCTCTTCAGACACACCAGAAGAGGGCATCAGATCCCATTACAGATCGTTGTGAGCTACCATGTGGTTGCTGGGAATTGAACTCAGGACCTCTGGAAGAGCAATCAGTGCTCTTAACCACTGAGCCATCTCTCCAGCCCGAGCTGCTACTCTTTAATACAGTTCCTCATGTTGTGGTGACCCCCAGCCATAAAATTATTTTTGATGCTACTTCACAACTGTAATTTTGCTACTGTTATGAATCATAACGCAATCTCTGCTCTGTGGCCCTGTGGGGGTCACAATCCACAGACTGAGAACCGCTGCTCTAGGTAGAAACGTGCACCTTCCATTCGAGTTTCTTGATTATTTTTCCTTTCTGAAACAAAACTTGATGGACTTGTCCCTCCCCTGCCCTGCCCTGCAAAGCCCTGTTCAGTCGGACTCTCACTGGGGCAGGGCGCTGAGGTGCTGTGGTGGCAACCAGCCCGCTACCTACTCACATCAAAATTTTAGTTCTACCTTCTCTGGTTCCCATTCCCACACAGGAAGTCTCTGTCTGTCTGTCTGTGTCTCCCTCCCCCCTCCTTCTCTCATCTCCGTGTGTGTGTGTGTGTGTGTGTGTGTGTGTGTGTAAGGTGGTATATGGGGTGTGTGGAGGGGTGAGGGTGTGCTTGTGTCAAATAAGTCTTTGCTGAGTGGTCAGACCTTGCTATTTCTTTTTATTCTGTAAAACAGCAGATAAAAAGAAGTGGTCCTGAGACCCTAGATGGTCTCAGCATGCTGTAGTGAGAATTTTGTAGTGAGTTATGTGAGGCGAATGTTTTGTTTAAATCCTAGCTGTAGGATATGGGGCTGCTTCTGTCTGTCCACGTTCACCAACTATGACTGTCTTGTGCTCTAGGAAGGGCATGATTTTTGCCAGCTGCAGATAGCTTCATTCTGGGGGACTCTGAAGAGGGAATAAATGCCAGAACCCCAAGAAAGAAGGGTGAGAGGCGTTCCGAAGGAGGAGGAGTTGCTGCTGGCCCCTCCTCCTCCTAGTTGCTGTTGTTGCAGGTGAAGATTGGGCTGGCCTCAAGGAACTCTACACCCCTAATCAGCTGAAAGTAGTCAGATACTTACCTCCCCTTTTCCTCTAGCCTTCTTTCTCCTCTATCTAGTGCTGGGAGTGTGGGGATGGAAGAGATTAGGGTGAAATAAGGGTTGAAAGGGGGAGAGATAAAAAACAATAAAATACATAAAAACAAAAACAAAAAACAAACAAACAACAACAACAAATCCACCCTGCCTGTAGCATGCCATCCTTACTTGTAAGCTGGGCCTTATGGGGTAAAGATTGGAGGATCACTACAGCTTGCTGACCTGCTGCTGCCTAGTCTAAAACAAGGTGTACAACGCTCGAGAAACAATACCACAAGCTGACCATGTGTGCATGCGCCTATGCCACACAGGATTTATGATCATTCAATGCAATTTCTTCTTAGCACTATGAATTGTATGCTAAAGTGCTAGGTTCAGGATCAGACCAAGATACGCAGGAATGTGGGTGAGCTATTACTATTTCAAGCTGAGCAAGATGGTGCAGACCTATAATTCCATCTTCCCTAAGACTGAGGCTGACTAGGTAAAAGATAAGAACCTACACTTGAGGGTGTCCTTTGACTTCTACACACACACTCTGTACACACATGAGGACACACACACCATACACATATCCCAAGGTTTTTTTAAAAAAAAAGAACAAATTAAAATATTTAAAGGAATGCTGAAGAGCTGTACATCCAGTTCTTTGTCTCTGTGGGTTCTATATCCTGAGACCCACTCTGGATCAGGAATCTGGGGATGAGGCACCAGGGAGGCGTACACATTCATAAAACCTCCTCTCTGCAAGAGCCCACAGGCTCCGGCTCTGGGATATGTTAGGTAGGTGAACTCACAACAGACTGATACCTGGCTTTCCACACTTACGTAGTAAAACTGACTTCTGACCTACAGCTAGAAATGAGCAACTGCAACTCTTTCCATGGGTGAAGAGATGGTAGAAAATGGATTTTAAGCAGGAGTAAAGCAAAACAGCACAGAAGTACAGATCAATATTCCTTATGATTACTAATTTAAAAACCTTTAATAAATTTATAAGAAACCAAATCCAACAGCAGGAAGGCAAGGTTAAAAGAACATAAAATCAATGTGACATATGGTACTGGCTGGTTTTGTGTGTCAACTTGACACAGGCTGGAGTTATCACAGAGAAAGGAGCTTCGGTTGGGGAAGTGCCTCCATGAGATCCAGCTGTGGGGCATTTTCTCAATTAGTGATCAAGTGGGGAGGGCCCCTTGTGGGTGGTGCCATCCATGGGCTGGTAGTCTTGGGTTCTATAAGAGAGCAGACTGAGCAAGCCAGGGGAAGCAAGCCAGTAAGAAGCATCCCTCCATGGCCTCTGCATCAGCTCCTGCTTCTGACCTGCTTGAGTCCCAGTCCTGACTTCCTTTGGTGATGAACAGCAATGCGGAAGGTGTAAGCTGAATAAACCCTTTCCTCCCTGACTTACCTCTTGGTCATGATGTTTGTGCAGGAATAAAAACCCCGACTAAGACACATATGTTAACATAAATCAAGGAAAACATGATCATCTCAAAAGTTGTTTGGGGAAAAAAATTAAAACAAGCATTCCCTGATTTAGATATGATTGTAATTGTTTAAGTGATGCTTTAAAGTCATGCCTTAAAGAATTATTATTTCTATTTATGTTTAGCAAGAATATGTAACAATAGCAGCTCCATTTACTGAGTAGCTATCACAGGTAAAGTATGAGACACTGTAAAATGAACATAAGGGACTAGGGGTACTAGGTGACTGAGTACACAGACTCAAGCTATAGTCCCTAAGTCTACGGACACGTTTTACCACTTACTGCATCTCTGTGACCTTTATCAAGCTGGCCTCACTGTTCTTCAATTTCTTTGTCCATAAACGGACAATACAAGGGCTGAGGATCTACACTGGGACCCCTGACACCTACAAAAGAGGGGGGTATGGGGGCACCACCTGGATACCACCCCTGGGAAAGTAAAATCAGGGTCGAATCAAAGATTATATCTCACTAAGTAAATAGAAAGTGACTGAAGAAGGTACCTGGCCTTTACACACACACACACACACACACACACACACACACACACACACAGATACAGGTATACACATTCCTATACAAAAAGTACACACACAAATACACACAGACAATACTATAGTCATTACTCATAAAAGTAGCACAAGAATTATGTGATATTATATGTAATAAGAACTAAGTAAGATATTCTATGTAAAGATCTTAAAACAAGGAATACGGGCTGGAGAGATGGCTCAGCGGTTAAGAACACTGACTGCTCTTCTGAAGGTCCTGAGTTCAAATCCCAGCAACCACATGGTGGCTCACAACCATCCTTAATGAGATCTGATGCCCTCTTCTGGTGTGTCTGAAGACGGCTATAATGTACTTACATAAATCTTATAAAAAAAAAAAAAAACAAGGAATACATAATATATATTTACATATTTTATTGATAAAAACAGAGTAGAAGGAAAGATAGCAAGCCTTATCTCTAGGCCTTAACAATCACATGTTTAACCTTTTGCACATGCTTACATGCTTACCTAGAAGACTGCATTGGATGTAAGACAGATTCAATGGCTTTATCTGGATAAAAAGTCCATGTGCCGGGCGGTGGTGGCGCACGCCTTTAATACCAGCACTTGGGAGGCAGAGGCAGGCGGATTTCTGAGTTCGAGGCCAGCCTGGTCTTCAGAGTGAGTTCCAGGACAGCCAGGGCTACACAGAGAAACCCTGTCTCGAAAAATCAAAAAAAAAAAAAGTCCATGTGGCAGGGCTGGAGACACTCAGTTGACAGAACCACAAGGGTCTGCATTTGGTCCTCAGAACTCGCATTTAAAAAGGCTGAGTGGAGTGGAGCTAGGCCATGGTGGCACACACCTTCGATCCCAGCATTCAGAAGGCAGAGGAAGGTGGATCTCTGTAAGTTCGAGGCCAGTTTGGTCTCTAGGGCTAGTTCCAGAACAGCCACAAAGAAATCCTGTCTCCCCCCTGCTTTCCCTCCCCCTCCCCCCCCCCACATACACACGAGCTTGTGCAAAGGCCAAATGGGTGGAGCAGATGCTTGTGCCGCTGAGCTATAACCCCAGTTGTGAAAGAAGTATGCTCTTCTTGTGATAGAATTTTTAGTATAATCTAATGCCCACTTTCCCACCGCTAGCTTTAGAGGCGGGTGGAGTCAGATGACTCCTTGGTGCAGACAACTGCCTTTCGCATGACAATGTTTAGCAACCATGCCCTCCACCCACTAAAGAATGTTCTGGTTAATCTTGGTCAGCCCCAAACTCTCAAAATCTTTTTTAGTTGTTTTGTTGGGTTAATAAAATCAATGAGAATGATTCCATAGGGTGGGTCCCTGACTTCAGTGCACAGCAATAATCACCAAGGGCAGCTGGCAGAAAATGGGCATTACTACATCTCACTCTGGTTCTGACTCATGGCACAGGGCAGGACCTAAAGATTTCTAGAACATTTCTAGCACCACTCCAGGGTGATTCCAAACCTCCAAACCCGTGCCTAGACCACCCTGAAGTAACTGGGTTATAAAGCTATAAACTGGGACCGAAGACTTGACTCAGAGGTTAAGGGCATAAACTACTCTTGCAAAGGACAGAGTTCAATTCCCAGTACTCAGAGTGGCTCAGAAGCACTTGTAACTCCAGTTCCAGGTGATCTGACACCTCTGGCCTCTAAAGGCACCTGCACTTGAATGTGTGAATGCACACCCCAATGTACATAAATACCTAACTAAAAATAAATCCTTAAAAAATAGATCACAGGCACCTGCCACCATGCAACTGCCCTGCAAGAGAAGATATGCAGAGACCTGCTGCCCACCATGCCTGTGGTCTGGGAAAGATGCCCAGAGTCCTGCCCTCCTCCACCACAGAACGAGTGGGCCGGAGCCACACAAAGACCACCTGCCCTCGTGCCATGCGCTGGAGGGAGGGGAACGATTTCCATTCTCCATAGAGCCACTTGCCGCCACGCCACACAAGCTGACCGCAGACATCTAAAAACCTGCTGCTATGCCATGCAGTGCAGACAGAGGTCACCCAGAGAGCCACCAGCCGCTGCAGTAGAAGCCATTACAATGTGCAAGTGTGTGATGGACAGATGAGAGAAAGAGAAGTGGAATATAGTTCTGAGCCTTGTGACGGTAGATGGAACTGGAGACTTGAGGGAAGAGAGGAACAGCCTGCTGGGAGTGGCCAGCCCGCCACCTGAGGCCATGGCAGTCTTAGCTCATACAGTTGCTCAGCACCATGTCTGAGACTGTGGCTGTGCGCAGAGGCAGGGGTCAGGGTTGATGTCCTTGGCTCATATTACCACTAGAGACCATGAGGATGTCCCTGGTCTGGACAGCCGCCTGGGACTAAAATGGATGTCACGGGTCTGTGCAAACTGGCACTTCCCTTGCTGGTTATGGCATTCTTAAGAGAGCTGGCCCTGTTTGCAGAGGCACAGGTAAGCTGGCTCCAATGGTAGGCAAAAGCCCAGGAATGCTGGCCCTATACCTCGCCTGGGTAACACAGCAGAACAGACCCTGTAGGGAAGGCTCCTGAGAGCCAGCCCCAAGGGTATGAGAGTGAGTCTTGCACCTCGACTTGGCTCTGGAGGTGTGGGTGCTGGTGAGCTGGCAGAGGGCATGAGAGCAGGAGAGCTGAGCCTACTCCTGCTGATGGTGGCACTAGGTGGCTATGCTGGAGAGCTCGTACAGGAGAGCTGGAGTGCTGACCAGCTCAGCTGCCACCCAGACCCAGATCCAGGCTTATGAGTTGGCCCACCCCCAAACCTACATCATCTGTGAACTGTTGGGGTGCCATGAAAGGGCTGGCTCTGCTGACACGGGGCATCAACAGGGTGACAGAAAGGAGTCCCATGAGGAGCCAATATGGTGGCATCACAGAAGCTAGAAACCTTGAATGAGACCTTGAACCAGATCAATTACTTGTTCCAATGAACAATCACAAGTGAAGATACGTAAGAGGGGTGTATTGTGGGACACACTGTGACAAACTACAGCTTCCATGACCTGATGTTTGCTATGCTTTGTTCTGTTTTGTTGGTGTGTGTTTTACTTTTGGACGGGAGGCTGCAAAGTTGGAGGGTGAATATGAGGGGAAGGGGAGATGAGTGGAACTGGGGTTCATGATGGGAAATTCACAAAGAACCAATAAAAAGTTTAAGTCACAAAAGAGAATCTTTGAAAAAAGTGGCAAGCTATCTAGCTCATAACTTTCCATATATTGTTAAATGCTTGCTTCAAGATTTGAAAACTAAGTGTCACATACCTTCAGGTTTCACAGTATGTGCTGCATGCCATACTATGGGGTGACATACTATACTCATCAGCATTTTCCAGTCAAAGAGATGAAGATAAAACTAAAACTTGACTTAGGAGAATAAGGAGCAGTACAGCTAAGCTGGAAAGCAACTGGACAGTTCCCTACAGTGTAAAACACCAGAGTGCTCCCACATTAGAGAGATGGACACTTTCAATTCATACAAAAACCTGCATGCATTTTTTTTAAAGCTCTTTTCCAAACTTCCTCAAACTAGGGCTGCAGAGATGGCTCAGGAGTCAACTAAGAGCAACCACCTATAACCAGAGCTACAAGAGTCTGATGGGTTTTTCTCTTCTGGCCTCCCCAGGCACCTGCATACATATAGCATGCAGACACATATACAAACATACGCAAAAGTAAAGATCTTTTTAAAAATCACTCCAAACTGGAAAATCTAAATGTCATTGGATCAAAGACTATAAGCAAAATTTGATGTTCATCTGATGGAAAGCAACCAACCAATGAGAGGACTGCACCACCAACACACTCAAGTTGCCCGAGTCTCCAGAGCACTCTGCTGAGTTTCTCAAAAGGTTACATAATCTATGCTTCCATTTATGTGATGCCTTTGAAAAGGCAAGACTATAGTGGCAAGAATAAATCAATGGTTGCCAGGGGCTAAAGATGGGAAATGTAAGTACAAATTATTGGATGACTATTCAGTCCAAAGGAGACGCCAATTCTCCAGAGTTTTAACAATGATGTGTCCGGGGTCAAAATGGTTCTATTTTGGGCCGTGAATTTGCAAATGTTAAAGTTCATAAAACATGCCAAATATGGTAGCACATGCCTGTAATCCCAGGACTTAGAGGACTGATGCAGGAGAATTGAGAGTTTAAAATCAGCAAAGGCTATATAGTAAAACATGTCTCAAAAAACTAAGTAAGCAAATAATTAAATTCATAGAATTATATGAAAAAATTCTACATCAAAATTTTTAAATGAAGAAAATAGAAGACAGGCAAAGCATTAAAAGTTGTTGAATGATTTTCAAGTCAATTCCATGAAAACTGAAAATACTGTAACCAGCACATCACAGAACACAAATTGTACAATTATCTATAGGCAAAAAAAAAAAAAAAAAATGTACAGCTTACCCTGGCTTAACTTATTTTAGATATAAATAACTTTTGCTCATAATTGTAAAGGTTTTTTTAGTGGGAACCTTACTGTGGTATGGTGTGTGTGTGTATGTGTGTCAGAGAGAGAGAGATTCCAAGATCTTTCCACCTTAGCAGAAGTGCACTGCTGCCTGTGTAGCAAAGACAAAGGCAAGGAGCTATCTGAGGGATGAGAGGAATGCGCCAATCCTCTTTCCCCCACGGAATTCCCAAAGTCAATGCAGCTAGCACCTGGTACAGTGACCTCAATGCAAGCTTGGAGCTGACATTCCTAGGGAGGGATTCACAATAAACCTAGATCATTCCTAAAGATCTAGAGTACAACCCTTTGTAACATAAGCAGTCAGCTGTTTCACTAAAACTATGGAAGCATGTAACAACTGTGCATGTGGGCTCTCTCTCTCTCTCTCTCTCTCTCTCTCTCTCTCTCACACACACACACACACACACACATACACAAACACACAACCCTACACCATACCACAGCTTCTGTACATAAAATGTACATGTCTGTGTGAATACAAAAACCAATTCAATCAAGTGTTCTTTTCCTGTTGCTGTGATAAAATACCCTGACAAAGCAACTTAAGGGAGAAAGGGCTTATTCTGGCCTACAGTTCCATGTTACAGTCCATCATTAGGAGGAGGCCAGCTGGTCCTCAGGAGGAGCCTGAGGAACTGGTCCTTCCCATCACACCCATGATTGTGGAACAGAGAATAATGCATAAAAGCATGGTTACTAGTGCTCCTGACAACACCAACTGACCTGCTAACTCTGATAGGGGAAGTCTCATAAGGCCTACCCCTAGGTAAAGAGCTGTAGGCAATCAGTGGATGCACTAAATCAGTGGTCAGCACTAAATGCATGACTTAAGAACAACACTAAATGGATTCAGTGGGATGCACGTGCGTGTGCACACATGTGTGTGTGTGTGTGTGTGTGTGTGTGTGTATGTGTGTAAGAATAACAACTAAAGAAAAGAAGGTCATGAATTTAAGAACAGAGGAACATGAAGGGACTGGAGGAGGTAGTAACAGTGTAAAGTGTTCATTTATACAATTCTCAACAAATTAAAAATGATGAATGTTCTCACATCAATTACCAATACCAATTCAACTGCTCACAGACATTCTCAGAGGCTAACTTTAATGCAGACAACTCTTCAAAAGTATGCCAAGGCTAGCCTTCTATGTGTCAGGTTGACAACACTAATCATCACATATAGGAAGTTCTAAACTGTGTCCCTATCGATAATCTTAATGTACCCATTAGTATCTACTTTTGCCACACACGATAACAAGAGTTATGTGAGAGACTAGAAAGATGAGATCTATGCCCAGGTCTATACCCCCATAGTTTAATTCACTAACACATCATGTTTCTAACAACCATTTAAACAAGAGGGCCACCATAAAATGAGAAACTGTATTAAAAGATCACAGAGTTTCTGGGAAGGTTGAGAACCACTGCTCTAAAGTAAAGGAAGAAGGCATTCCAGGTCGGGGATGACTAGTGACAATGTTGCACCATAAGACATCTGGAATGAAAAAAAAAAATACATATTTTGGCCTTAGGATTTGTTCTGAGTGCAAAAAGTAAGTGTGCATTAAATAAAGTACTAAGATAGCAAAAATAGGAGGGAGGTAAAGAATCAATTGAGAAAAGCCCTGCAGCCACATCAAGAACTCCAGATTTAGCTAGTTGGCAACTAGAAAATGATAGGGAGCCATAAGAAGCCCAGGAGGGTGACACACAGACAAAGGCTCAGCTCCTGGAAGGGTAGGAGCAGGGGGACATCCTCAGCTACATACCAGGCCCAAGGTAAAACAAGTGAAGAAGAAAGAAAGGGCAAGGAGACAGTCACCAGAGAGGCGTGTCAGGAGGCTTTTACTTCTGGTTTGCTCCTATGGTGTTTGGAGTGCATCACCACAGCCACTTTATATGGTCCTAGGGCTTAACCCAGGGCTTTCTGCATGCCAGGCAAGCTATGAAGCACATTGCTAATTCTTCCAGGTTTCTGTTTGACTATAAATACATATTTTTAAATGTCTGGATTAGGGAGATGTGTTTACATATGTACACTAAGGAAATATAAAACAAAAGGTCACTAATAGCTAAATATGGATCAGTTAGGTTCAATATACCAATTATTCACTCAACTCTCCCAAGCATAAGTATCAAGAAAGTGTAATGGTTTTATTAGTTAATTGCTTTGCTCTTTTTAAATCATTCTTAGCTTCTCATGCATTTAACCCTCTTAAAGGCTGAGAACATGTGTGAAATGGGAAACTGCTCTTAATCTAAGACATAAATACCAAAACCAAGAGTATAACAAGTTTACTACTTGGTAAATACAATTTGTGATGGTTTGAATAGGAATGCCTTCCCCCCAAGACAAGTGTGTTTGAATGCTTTGCCCATTGGGAATGGCACTGTTAGAACGTGTGGTCTTGGAGTAGGTGTGACCTTGCTGGAGTGTGTGACTGTGGAGGGAGGCTTTGAGGTCTCATATTTCCTTAAGCCAGGCCTAGTGTGGCATTCATTTCTGTTGCCTACAGATCAAGAAATAGAACTCTCAGCTTCGTCTCCATTACCATGTCTGCCCACAAGCTGCCATGTTTCCTGTTATTACAATAAAGAACTAAGCCTCTGAAACTGTAAGCCAGCTCCAACTAAATGTTTTCCTTATAAGAGTTGTTGTGGTCATGGTATCTCTTCACAACAATGAAACCCTAAGTCACACTTCAAGTTAATTTTCTCTGGACCTGATTGCATGAATTCAGTTTAATTAGACTGTTGATTTCTTAGCTGATTTTGTGATGGTCTGCACACTGCTCTTACCTAGTATCAGTGGGATATACATAAATAGTCAACACTGATTTTATTGTTTGTTTATTTTGTTTAGATATGGTATCACTGGGATATATACATAAATAGCCAAGACTGATTTTATTCATCCATGCATTCATTTGTTTTGTTTAGACATGAACAAGTCTGACCATGTAACTTTGCAAGAATTCCTCACTTGCATTCAAGTCTCAAGTCTCTCATGGCACATGAGGCTCTTTTGCAAGGTGTACTATATTTCTCTACCATTTTCTTTTTGGCAAATACCTGACGGCTCATTCCACGCTTTGGACTTACTGAACTCTGCAGCTCCTAAATCCTCCTCAAATATTTCCTTCTCATCACCTCTTTAGTCCCTAACTCCTGCTGTTTGAGATGTCTCAGTGCAGTAAATAATATCCACAGACACTAGAAAAAATACCTTATGCTTTTGTTACCTCTATGAGAAGACAATGAGATACAAAGAAGCTACCAAAGACATAGCCAGCTATGTCCCAATTTTCCCAGACTCATGGAGAATGGGGGAGTTTTAAGCCACCAATACTTTGAAATCACTTATAACAAATAGCAATATAGCAGTAAAAATTTCTTTTTGGCCAGGCAGTGGTGGCACATGCCTTTAATCCCAGCATTTGGGAGGCAGAGGCAGGTGAATTTCTGAGTTCAAGGCCAGCCTGGTCTACAGAGTGAGAGCCAGGATTGCACAGAGAAACTTGGTCTGGGGGCAGGGGTGTATTAATTAACACTAAAAATTTTCAAGTGTCATCTTGTCCTTTGATCAGATTTACCCTGCACTCATACCTTCCTGCCATTTCTACATGGTGTGTGTGTGTGTCTGTCTATCTACCTACATGAACTCTAGACTCTACAAGAGAAACCATGAATTATGAGCCTTTCTGAATTGAGCATTTTGCTTATAACAATCTCTAGTTGTGGAGGTATTTTAATCTGGCAGCATGGCTGCTCCAGCAAAGGATCACAACCAAAGTCATTCTAGGTCTATGTGATGTGGCTAGAATGCAGACACACCCTTAGTATACACCTTTAAGCCCTAACAATGAAGGTAAAGTTAGTTTGTAGAAGGAAGCAGCCATATGTGAAAGTGATGTCTAACTGAGGGCCAGACAAAACGACAGAATGACTAGAAAGAATGAGTTTATCTGGAAGTAAGCTTCTGAGACAACAATTATATCTGGCAAGGAAAAGACACTTTTAGGGGGCTGGAGGAATGGCTCAGCAGTTAAGAGCGCCATCTGCTCTTCCAGAGGTCCTGAGTTCAAATCCCAGCAACCACATGGTGGCTCACAACCATCTGTAATGAGATCTGATGCCCTCTTCTGGAGGGTCTGAAGACAGCAACACTCCATAGTCCAGGGTGGCTTTAAACTCATAATGTAGCCCAGGCTGCCCTAAAATTGGGCAATCCCATAGGTTCATAGGGAGTAGCACTAATGCGGGTGTGACCTTGTTGGAGTAGGTATGGCCTTGTTGGAGGAAGTGCATCACTGGGGAGTGAGCTTTTGGCTTTTACACTTCCTGCTGTCTGTTGATCTGGATGTATAAAAAATCTCAGCTATCTCTCCAGCACCTTATCTGCCTGCATGCCACCATGCTTCCTGCTATGATGATAATGGACTAAACCTCTGAAATGTAAGTCAGCCCCAATTAAATGTTTTTCTTTATAAGAATTGCCATGGCCATGGTGTCTCTTAAGCAATAAAACCCTTACTAACACAGCTACCCTGGGTGATCCACAGGAAAACATGAGCAACAAGATCTAAAAGTGTCTTTTTTTTTTTTAAGATTTATTTATGTATGTATGTGAGTACACTAGAAGAGGGCATCAGATCCTATTACATACAGATGGTTGTGAGTCACCACGTGGTTGCTGGGATTTGAACTCAGGACCTCTGGAATAGTAGTCAGTGCTCTTAACCGCTGAGTCATCTCTCTAGCCCCAAAAATCAGGGAAAAAATGAGACAGATTTGGGGGGGGGGGTTTGTCTCCAAATTGTTGTTTGGAATTTAGTCACTGGTAAGGCCGAAACATACATAGCATAGGAGCAACAGGCCACCAGGGCTGCAGACAGATGATACCCAGCTGGTTCCACCTTGATTCCTTGGCCCCACTGTACAGGCCTTCTGTTTCTTTTCTGCTCAGATAAGGAAAGCTACCGTACATCCTTGAATTGGTAAAGGCTATACTTCCACTGCCAAGAAATGAAAACTTAGTATGTATCCAGAGGTTTCTTCAGAATATTAGAAAGATGCTCTGTGGTTAAGAGCATCTGTTCTTAAGGAGGATCTAAGCTTGATTCCCAGAACTCAATGTTGTCTCACAACAGTCTATAACTCCAGTTACACAGAATTCAACACCCTTGATCAGGTATGTACTTGATCCAGACAAGCAAAACACTTACACATACATTTAAGCAAAACACTTATACACATAGAATTAAAAGAATAAGTCGGGAGCTGGGCGTTGGTGGCGCACGCCTTTAATCCCAGCACTTGGGAGGCAGAGGCAGGCGGATTTCTGAGTTCGAGGCCAGCCTGGTCTTCAGAGTGAGCTCCAGGACAGCCAGGACTACACAGAGAAACCCTGTCTCGAAAAACCAAAAAAAAAAAAAAAAAGAATAAGTCGGTTGTTAGCATATGTCTTTAATCCCAGCACTCTGGAGGCAGAGGCAGATGGTCTCTATGAGTTTCGGGCCAGCTTGGTCTACAAAGAAAGTCCAGCACAGTCAGGACTAAGTTATACAGAGAAACCCTGCCTCAAAAAAAATCCATAGATAGATAGAAAGATAGATAGATAGAAAGATAGATAGATAGATAGATAGATAGATAGATAGATAGATAGATATAAAATGTTGAGGAGCATTAGAACAGTCATGTTTAAGGCTAAAGGCTAGTTTATTAAATTTGTCAATAAATAGCAAATTTATTCACTTATTAAACAGTTAATTCATTAATAAATTATTTAAAGGTAGGCTAGGAGAGGAGAGGGGAACCACTCTCTTTAAGTGGATGTCCTTGGGACATAAGCATCCCGCTTTAATTGCAGTCTCCTGCAGAAGAGCATCCTGGGAAGCTCACTGCTTGCTCTTGGCATGCTGTGCTTGTAAGTCTAGTAAGTGAGAGCATGGGCTCCTGCCCTAGGCTACCCAGACTAACAAAAGGAAACAGTGACATAAAACTAGACTGCATATAAAATAAATTCTTGCCATAGCCTCTAGAATTGATAGAGGGACTTAAAAACTTGATGAAAATCAATTATCCATTCTTAACATATATATTTTTTTGTTTTTGTTTGTTTGTTTTTTTGAATTTGTTTTTTTCGAGACAGAGTTTCTCTGTATAGTCCTGGCTGTCCTGGAACTCACTCTGTAGACCAGGCTGGCCTCGAACTCAGAAATCCGCCTGCCTCTGCCTCCCAAGTGCTGGGATTACAGGCGTGCCATTCTTAACATATTTTAAGCAATTAAATTTTTTTTCTTAGAAGTTCTATTTGGTATCTCACTTTGAGAGATGAAGGCAAATATCTAACATATTAAAGTAGCATAAGGAAACACTTAACAAAACAAAAACAAAAACAAAAACAAAAACATAAAAAGAGCCGGGCCGGGCGTGGTGGCACACGCCTGTAATCCCAGCACTTGGGAGGCAGAGGCAGGCAGATTTCTGAGTTCGAGGCCAGCCTGGTCTACAGAGTGAGTTCCAGGACAGCCAGGACTACACAGAGAAACCCTGTCTCGGGGCGGGGGGGGGGGGGGGGGGGAGACGGGACACGACACTTAAAAGGATGTTACTGGCAGCAGTCAACTTTAATTTTTAGTGTTGCTATATTTCCCTACTACATTAGTCAGGGCTCTCTTGAAAAACAGAACTGATAAAATGAATATTTTATACAGTATATTATATGTGTGTGTGTGTGTGTATATACACACACACACACACATATACATCTATCTTCCTTTTTTTTTTTTTCTTTTTCGAGACAGGGTTTCTCTGTGTAGCCCTGGCTGTCCTGGAACTCACTCTGTAGACCAGGCTGGCCTCGAACTCAGAAATCTGCCTGCCTCTGCCTCCCAAGTGCTGGGATTAAAGGCGTGCGCCACCACCACCCGGCTCTATCTTCCTTCTTCCATGTCTTTGATCTAGGCTGCCATCAGAAGCTGTGGCTGGATTAGAGATGGAACATTCCACCTCCAAAGATTTGGATTAAAGGTGGATTTTCCCACTTCAAATTATTTAATTAAAAACACTCCAGCCGGGCGTGGTGGCGCACACCTGTAATCCCAGCACTTGGGAGGCAGAGGCAGGCGGATTTCTGAGTTCGAGGCCAGCCTGGTCTACAGAGTGAGTTCCAGGACAGCCAGGGGGCTACACAGAGAAACCCTGTCTCGAGAAAAAAAAAAAAAAACACTCCATCACTGGTGTACCCATCACTTAGGTTTTAGTTAATTCCAGTTGTGGTCTCGCTGACAACCAAGACTAGTCATCACACCTAGCTTAAGAAAATTCAAGTAGTTTAGTTCATTTAGGAACAAAATTCTGCTTTTAATGTACATACCTTAGGATGGAATGAATCAATGGAAAAATAAGTTTTATTTTTGTTTTAAGTCAGAGTCTCATATATCCTAGGCCAGCCTGAATTTACTATGTAGATGAGGGTGACCTTGAACTTTGAGTCTTCTGCTGCCACCTCATGAGTGCTGGGATTACAGGCATATACTACCACACCTCAGTTTATGTACTGAAAGGGACTCAACACTAAGCTTCAAGGGATCTAGGCATGCACTAGACATGTTGGAGACAAATGAGGAAGAAAAAAGTCCTATTTCTAGGGAGCAAGCAAAGACTAAAAACACAGAGTGTAATGGAGGTAGAGGCAGGAGAAAATCATTAAGTTGGAGGTCATCCTTGGTTACACAGCAAATTTGAGAGCCAGCCTGAGATAAATGACACCCTGTCCCCAAACCCCACCCAAAATTTAATAAAGTACTTGCCATATTTGGTAACCTGAGTTCAATCACTGGAACCCATATAAATGCTGGAGGAAAGAAGCACGTCTACAGTTGTCTTCTGACCTCCACACATATCATGGAATACACACACACACACACACACACACACACAAGTGCATGCACACATATAAACAAAAACATTTGAAGAAACCACTAAACAAAACAAAAACCACTATAAAAGGTAAACAAAAACCACACAAATACAAATTACTGTTGGCACCCTGAGCCCTGGTGGCTACACTGAACATCCCAATTATTCCAAAGATCCAGTGAGATCTAACCCAACCCTTGAGGTTTCTGCCAAAAGGGCACAAGTCAAGCTCCAAGAATAGTCCTGGAAGACCCTTCCAGCCACAGGGCCCTCCCAGGGGAGCAAGGGTGCCCTGAGCTCAGCCACAGCAGTCGGGCACTGCTGCCATTTCTCACTCTAAGTGTAAAGATCCTAATAAACACCAGGTAAAGAAATGTGGGACTTAACTGCAATGACTTGACTTCATTTAACAGCTAATCCATTTAACTGTGGAGAGCAGCTAAAGGTCACTTTGTTGTAAATCTCAGGTAGTATAAAAAAAAAATCCAAAGTGTTGGCCGGGCGTGGTGGCGCACGCCTGTAATCCCAGCACTTGGGAGGCAGAGGCAGAGGCAGGCGGATTTCTGAGTTCGAGGCCAGCCTGGTCTACAGAGTGAGTACCAGGACAGCCAGGACCACACAGAGAAACCCTGTCTTGAAATCATCTCTCTCTGTTTGTGTGTGTGTGTGTGTGTGTCTGTGTGTTTGGGACTGCAGGTCCCAGGACAATTTGCAGGGGTCAGTTTGCTCTGTCAGCCATGTGAGGACTGAATGAACACTGTTCATCATCAGGCTTGGTGGCAAACAGCTTTACCAGCTGAGCTGGCATCTTGCTGGCTCCTAGGCAATTTTTGAGATTTTGATTTTAAAAATGGAAGCCTTTTCCCCTAAAAATTGATGCACATTAAGTATTAACAGATTATATAACAAGTTGAATAGTGGCTTTTTGTTCATGCATTTTATTTGAACTTAGGACCTTCGGAAGAGCAGTCAGTGCTCTTAACTGCTGAGCCATCTCTCCAGCCCTGGTCATGCATTTTATAATAACTGGTCAAGGTCCTCTCAGACATCAGTAACCAAAGGGAAAAACGCTACTAAAAATGTTTTTCCTAAGTAGTTAAAGATATACTGGGTACTAACTGGCTGCCTCGTTTGGCCTCAGTAGGAGAGGATGTGCTTAGTCCTACACTGGCTTGATAGGTCAGGGTTTGAGGCTGCGATTGGGATGTAAAGTGAATAAATAAATTAATGGTAAAGAAAAAGAAGCAAGGGGAGGGGGAGGCACACTTGAGTAAAACAGCTTTCTCGCAGGGGGATTTCTGAGTTCAAGGCCAGTCTGGTCTACACAGTGAGTTCCCAGACAGCCAGGGCTATACAGAGAAACCCTGTCTCGAAAAAGGAAAAAAAAAAAATCCAAAAAAAGAAAACAGCTTTCTCTCACTGATAAGTGGATATTAATGAGCCCAGAAGCCCTAAATACTCAAGGCACAACTAGCAAGTCAAATGATTCCCAAGAAGAAGAAAGGGGAGGACCTTGGGCCTGAAAAGATTGGATCCAGTTTTGTAGGAGAGTACCAGAACAGAGAAATGGTAGGGGGGTGATTGGGGAATAGTTGGGGGGGGGGAGGACTTATGGGACGTATGGGGGGCGGGGGACTGGGAAAGGGGAAAGCCTCTGGAATGTAAACAAAGAATATAGAATAAAAAAAGAAAAGAAAAGAAAAAAAGGACAAACCAAAAAAAAAAAAAGAAAGAAGAAAAAAAGAAAACAGCTTTCTTATACAACGTCCATACTATGGACCCCTGAGTCAGGAATCCTACTTATTCCATATGTAATATGTTCTGCAGGTACTTGCTGCTAAACAAATATACTACTGCATCTGTAGGGATATTATTATATACAGAACAATACACAAATTTTAGAACAAAAGGTTGGAGCTCCAATATGTCAGAATCTGTGAGGTACAGATACATCACCCAAGCATATCCTCATTTGAACTGCTGATTTTATATCCTACTCTGCCAACCACCCCACTTTTATGAAAACTATGGTTTTTTTAGTTTTGAAAATTAAAATTTCAGTATAGGTACCCATACCTAATACCTTTAAGCAACAGAGACAGGGACTGTAGTCCAGACTGTGCTCTTTGCCTCTACCTGCACAGTGTTAGACTACAGGTACTACATTATTTAAAACTTCTTAAAAATATCAAGCATTCATTACATTATTCTATATAATGTCACTCTTGTTGCTAGCAAGATGTTTTGGATGTGGTGGTTTATGCATGTAATGTCTTGAGAGCAGAAAAACAGGAGGATCAGAAGTTCAAGGCTAGCCTGAAGTACATGAGAGCTCGTCTTAAAACAACAGTAAAAGTAAATAAAAATAAAGTAAAAGGGAAGAAAGGGATAAATATACTGCAAATACAAGCCTCCTGCCAATCCACGGTGACGCCAGGCATCACAGTTCAGCCTTGAGCTACAATCAAGTAAAATGCCAGCCAGAATTTTGGAGACAGAGTATTGATAGGCAATTAAAGCTCTGTGCTTATTATTGTTGCTCTTATTGTTACTATTATTATTGCTAGTATTACTGTGTTGTTATTGTTATTATTGTTATTTATCATCATTATTATTACTGTATATAGGGGGGCATGCCTGCCATGGTGGTCATGTGGAGCAAACTGTAGATTCTATTATCTCCTTCTAACTCTATGTGGGTTCCAGAGATGAACTCAAGTTGTCAGGGCACCTGGCAAGTGCTTCACCCACAGAGCCATCTCACTCTGTTTTTTAAAGGTAAGTGATAAATAACAGAGGGAGAGTCGTTTAAGGCCCTTCAATTAGGAACATGTACATAACATTATTTCTGTAGAATGAATCCCTGGCCACTGCAGGTAGGAATATAAAAATGGATTGACTGGCCGGGCGGTGGTGGCACACACCTTTAATCCCAGCACTTGGGAGGCAGAGGTAGGCGAATTTCTGAGTTCGAGGCCAGGCTGTTCTACAAAGAGTTCCAGGACAGCCAGGGCTACACAGAGAAACCCTATCTCGAAAAAAAAATGGATTGACCACTACATGAACACAGAATCAGTATATTCCTTTCCTAAGTATACACTTTTAAAAAATGAAAACAAGGACTAGGCAGATACTGGCATGTGCCAATGTTCAGAAAGGTATGCTTAATAATAGGCAGGAAGTGAAAAGAACCTAAGTGTCCACCAGTGGATTAATAGACAAAATGTGCTACACACAAATAGATAAGCAGGAAAAATGAGTAAGGTTCTAAAACATGCTATAGTGTGTTAGACTTTGACAATACAGTAGCATGAGCTAAACACTGAACAGCAAATATTGCACTCACACAAACATTTATCCAAGGCAAATTCACAATGCTAAGGAGGCCTCCAGGGGTCATGAGGAGGAATGAGAAGGTACTCTTTGTTGGACACAAGACTTTCCACAGTGGTTGGTGAAAAAAATTTAGAAATAGACAACAGTAATAGTCACACACTATGAATTTAATTAATGGCATGGAACTGTGTGGTGGTTTCAAAGAAAATGGCCCCCATAGGACCATAGAGAGAGGCACGATTAGGAGATATGGCCTTGTTAGAGTAGGTGTGACATTCAGGGCAAGTTTTGAGGTCTCAGATGGCCAAGCCCATACTCAGTGGGACAGTCTATTGCTGCTGCCTGCAATCTAGATGTAGAACTCTCAGTCCTCCAGCACCATGTCTGCCTGCATACTACCATGCTTCCCACCATGATGATAAATGCTTTGAAACTAGACACCAGCCCCAATTAAACGTTTTCCTTTGTAGGAGTTGCTGTGGTCATGGAGTGTCTTCACAGAAAAAAAACACACAAAAACAAAAAACAAACCTCTAACTAAGACAAACTGTATATGTAAAGTTTGTGAGATGTATATATATTTTATAGTAATTTTCTAAAAATTTAAAAACTGATTCAAAAACAATCCAATCACAAGGAGTGCTGGTACATACCTTTAATCCCAGTACTCAGGAGGCAGACACAGGTGGATTTCCGTACCTTTAAGGTCAGCCTGAGCCAGGCGTGGTGGTACACACCTGTAATCCCAGCACTTGGGAGGCAGAGGCAGGCAGATTTCTGAGTTCGAGGCCAGCCTGGTCTACAGAGTGAGTTCCAGGACAGCCAGGGCTATACAGAGAAACCCTGTCTCGAAAAACCAAAACAAAAAACAAAAACAAACAAACAAAAAAGGCCAGCCTGGTCTACAGAGTGTGTTCCAAAGCTACATAGAGAAAGCCTATCTCAAAAAACCAAAAAGTAAAAAATAAAAAGCCAATCTTCTTTAGGCAAATAACTAGCAACAAGAATTGACCTAATGGACCAAGGAAAAAAGTAATCAGGTTTTTGGTTTTTGGTTGGTTGGTTGGTTGGTTGGTTGGTTTTTGTTTTGCTTGCTTGTTTGACAGGATTTCTCTGTAACTCTGGCTGTCCTCGAACTCACTCTACAGACCAAGCTGACCTCAGACTCAAAGATGCGCCTGCTTCTGCCTCCTGAGTGCTAGGACTAAAGGTGTGTGCAGCCACATCTGGCTTAATTCAAATTTGTTCATTTGAAATGCTTAGCTAAATAAGCAAATACATTTGGATTTTCAAACTATTATTTGCATGTTAACTTTCTTCTCTCCCACTCCCTCACACTCAGGGCCCATATATGTTCAGCAAGCACTCCACCACCAGGTTAAATCCTTGACCATATAAAAAATGCTCAAGCCAAAAGAGGAAAAACCCACCACTGTTAATATGCTTGCACGTTCCTTGCCTACTGTGTCCCCTGGCTGCTCTCACAGTTAGGGAGCACAGGAAGCACAGAACTGCATGGCAGAATGGTTACAATTATGTACTCTCAAATGGAAGAACATCCTTTAAAAGCTTTCCATGGGAACAACTTATTGAGTCATTAATTCTAAAGAAAACACATGGCACCAACTGACGTCAGGATACAGAAGAAAAGCAGCACTGATGGGAAGAAGAAACTGGGAAACAACGGCAGCTCACAATCACATCTAAGCAGGAGGACACCTCAGCCTCAGTGAGTCACCAGGGGGAAATGTACACAACTCGGCTATACTTATCTAGACGGTATGGCTTACATAACTCAGTACAATTATTTAGAGTGCACAGATAACTCCTCCACACGAAGGCAGAGTCTGTAATTCTGAGCTTCCTATCTCAAATCCCAATCCTGTAATAAGCATCCACATTACACTAATTATGACTGTTACAATAACTACTCATTGGAATTATTTATAACTGACTATTTCACAAGTCAAGTGTCTAAGCAATTTTCACCTTGAAAGGGCAAGGAAGGGCTAGTTCCAAGGTGAAGGCACTGCCCAGCGTGCCAATATCTCAGTTTTATCTCTAGCACAACAGAAAACAAAAAAAGCCAAGGGAATAAGTTTCTTATTTTCAGAATACTCTATGACATTACATACTATAAATACTAGGAAATTCAAACAAAAGTTTTAGCTAAGTTTTTAATTTTTATTTTCTATTGCAAAGCATCTGTCTGTCAAGATGACTCAGTGAGTAAAGACAGTTGCCCCAAGCCTGACAACCTGAATTTAATCCTCAGGACACACATGGTACAGTGGGAGAACTGACTTCTCAAGCTGTCCTCTGACTTCCACTCATACTGTGATGTGTAAACACACACACACACACACACACACACACACACACTCACAATAAATAAAATGGTGGATAGTTAGAGGAGACTAAGGTGATAATGAGCCACTGTCTTTGGTCCTCAAGAACCTCACATACTAGGATCAGAAAGATGGTCCGGCAGGTATTGACACCTGCACCCAAGCCTGGTGACCTGAGTTTGACCCCTGGGGCCCACATCTAATAAGGAGAGATTCAACTCCCGCAAGTTACTTTCTAACCCACACACATGTACTGTGCTTTCTCAGTGCCCATACATGTGTATACACACAAATAAATAAAATAAATGTAGTTTAAAACGTTTTAAAAGTAATCTCATGAGGCTAAAGAGGAAGCTCAGTGGTTATGAGTACTTACTGCTCTTTGCAGAGGAGCAAAGTACAGTTCTCAGCACCCACATGACAGCTCACAGCGACCTGAAACTCCAGTTCTATCAAATTCAGTGCCCTCTTCTGACCTCCATGAGCTCTTGCACATGGTAAACACACACATTCTTTGGCACAGATGGCACAGGCAGCAAACTCATGAGAGCGCGCACACACACACACACACACACACACACACACACGCGCGCGCGCGCACACACGCACACACACGCACACAGAGGCAGCACACGCATGAGAGCGCGTGCGCGCATGCACACACACAATAAATGTTTTTAAAAGATTTTTTAAAACCCTTACATACGAATAGGAGAAACACGAAAACAAACCAGCCATTACAATATAACCAAATGCTATTGAAATCATAGAGTAAGAAGAACTACTAGTTAAGCTAGTCGTAGTAATCTATGAATGTAATCCTAGCTAGCACTTGGGAAATGGAGACAGAAGGATCAGGAATTCAAGCCCAGCATCAACTCTATATCAAGTTGCGGGTCTGTCTGGACTAAAGAGATGCTATCACAAAACACAATCAAAAAATAAAGAAAAAAGAAATATGTCTACTAGTAGAAGTGAAAACAAAAGCTCTTGAAAGAATTCTTCAAGCTGGGTAGAGGGTTCAACTGGTCAAGTGCTTGATGCATCAGCATGAGGACTGAGAAGCTGAAGGGCCATGTTAAAGCCAGGCAGACACGCAGCCCACTCCTGTAACTCCTGACCAGAGACGCAAAGGCAGAAGGATCCCTGAGGCGTCCCAACCAGTCAGGCTAGCTGAATCATAGAGTTCAGTCAAAGATCTTGACTCAATAAAAAAGGTAAATAAATACCAAGAAAGACCCACACACACATCCTCAAACTCTGGCCTACACACACACACACACACACACACACACGCACGCACGCACGCACGCACGCACGCACGCACACACGCACACACGCACATACACACAAGCACTCTTGGCTTGAGTCAATGAAAGCTGGTAAGCAAAAAGAAATAGGGAAAAGAAAAAGGAAGAGCCATATTCCCACTTTACCTCACACCCACCCAGAGGCGCTGTCAGGAGGCTGGAGGCAGGAAAGCAGAGCTGCTGTGGCTGGCGCATCGTCTACCGTCTACCGGCTGCCGGCTCTCTTCCCTTTTGTTCCTGCACAGGACTATTCTTGGAACAATCTGTAAAGTCTCAGTACCAGCAGCAGGTGGGAGACGGGGCCAGAGGAAAGAGCTATTCTCAAAGTGCTTTTATGGGTCACTTCCAGGGTTGGTTGTGGTGGAGGTGGTGGTGGAGGAGGAGGAGGAGGAGGAGGAGGAGGAGGAGGAGGAGGAGGAGGAGGAGGAGAAGGAGGAGGAGGTGGTGGAGGTGGTGGTGGTGGTGGTGGTGGTGGTGGAGTTGGAGGAGGTGGTAGAGGTGGAGGTGGAAGAGGAGGTGGTGGTGGTGGTGGTGGTGGTGGTGGAGGAGGAGGTGAAGGTGGTGGTGGTGGTGGAGTTGGAGGAGGTGGTAGAGGTTTAGGTGGAAGAGGAGGTGGTGGTGGAGGAGGTGATGGTGGAGGAGGTGGTGGTGGAGGTGGAAGAGGAGGTGGTGGTGGTGGTGGTGGAGGTGGTGGTGGTGGAGGAGGTGTTAGTGGAGGTGGTGGAGGTGGTGGTGGAGAAGGAGGTGGTGGGGGAGGTGGTGGAGGTGGAGGTGGTGGAGGTGGAGGTGGTGGTAGAGGATTATTTTCAGGAGTTGTAACAACACCATAAAGATAAAACCAGAACCAAGTAAAACATCTGGTAAGATGGTAACTTGTATATCACATACATCTTACTATAATTTCAAATAAAATATATTTAAAAATAAAAATGTAAAATTTAATATAAATAAAAATTATCTGAAACTTAGGAATACTACTTTACTAGTATTTAACAAATGATAAATGTTGGTCCACATTATATTTAACAATCCCTCATCCTTCTTTCAAAGTTACAGAACTCTTCCAGTCTTCTCTCTACCACAACAACAACAAACATGCAAAAACACAATTAAAAAGCATGGTATTAGCCGGGCAGTGGTGGCGCACACCTGTAATCCCAGCACTTGGGAGGCAGAGGCAGGTGGATTTCTGAGTTCGAGGCCAGCCTGGTCTACAAAGTAAGTTCCAGGACAGCCAGGACTACACAGAGAAACCCTGTCTTGAAAAAATCAAAATTAAAAAAAAAAAAAAAAAAAGCATGGTATTCTCTCATTTGGGAAAGGGGGGAAATCATGTATCAAATAGACAACTCAATACTTGTAATGGTGCAAGTTGCCAGCACAAAGAATGCACATGCATTTGTCACACATTCTAGCAGCACAGCTGCCTGCCCAGGCACGCTGCTCAGACTATTACAGTTCTACTTATCTGTCTTCCACAGCCTAAAGGAGAGATTAAAGAAAATGGCCATGTGTGAGCCTCTGGTATGTGTATATTCACAAGAAGGTCAAGGCAGGGCAACACTAGTAGTCAGCCCCTCCATTGCCATTTGAAGCCTCAAGAAGATGGGCTGCCAAATGGGCTCAGCAGGTAGACATCTGTTGTCAAGTCTGAGGACCTGAGTTCAAATCCTAGATCCCACATGCAAGAAGAAAACCAATTCCCCCAATTTGTCTGCTAAACTCTATACATACACACAAACACATATTCTCATTCTTATTCTCTCTCTCTCTCTCTCTCTCTCTCTCTCTCTCTCACACACACACACACACACACACACACACACACAGAAGAACTGGACATGCTAGACAAGTGCTGTGTCACTGCACTGCAACCCAAGCCTGAAACTGAAAAATAGTCAGGAACAAAATAATTTTCTTCTTCAGGATTTAAAAAAAAATTTTTTTTTTTGGTGTGAATTTAAGACCAGCCTGATCTACAAAGGGTTCCAGGACAGCCAGGAATAGACTCTGTCTCAAAAAACCAAACCAACCAAACAACTCTATGTGGGGCTGGAAAGATGGCAAAGCACTTGGGTGGGTCACAAATTACAACTCTAGATCTTATTTTTTCTTCTGGCCCTTGCAGGCACCCGCACACATATGCACACAACTGCATATAAACACAAATGCATGCACACACATACAGAAACATATATTTTTTTAAATATACCTAATTTTTTTTTAATGTCATGTCTTAGGATTTTACTGCTGTGAACAGACACCATGACCAATGCAAATCTTAAAAAAGACAACATTTAATTGGGGCTGGCTTACAGGTTCAGAGGTTCAGACCATTATCATCACGGCAGAAACGTGGCAGCAACCAGGCAGGCGTGGGGCTAGAGGAGCTGAGAGTTCCACCTCTTGCTCCGAAGGCAGCTAGAAGACTGGCTTCCAGGCAGCCAGAATGAGGGTCTTAAAGCCCATGCCCAATGTGGCACACCTACTCCAACAAGGCCACACCTACTCCAACAAGGCTACACCTACTCCAACAAGGCCACACCTCTTAATAGTGTCATTCCCTGGCCCAAGCATATACAAACCATCACATGTACCTTAATAATTTTTCTTTCAGCAATGTTCTACTCTTTACTGTCTCTCTCTTAAGGCAGCTCCACCCCTGTGCTGCCATGGCTTTTTCTAGTTTCCTGGCTTCCATTGGCACTCCAAATTAAATATACCAAACTAAACACTCAGGGGTAGGATCCATATGTAAGAGAATATTTGCCATTTGTCTTCCTGAGCCTGGAGTTACCTCAGTATAATTTTTTCCAGTTCCATTCATTTGCCTGCAAATTTTATGATTTAATTTTTCTCTATAGCTAAATAAAATTTCACTGTCTATATGTACTACATTTTCATGGATAATTGGCTGCTTCCATTTCTTACTATTGGGAATAGAGCAGCAATGTTACCTATACAGTTAGTCCAGTCAGAACTGCAGCATGGCTTGGCCAGGGGCTCCCACGACCCTGACTCCAGAAGCTCCTGGCAGTTGATGGCTGCTGGGAGAGTGTCATTCTTCCTGAGGAGTGCAGCCAGGCAGACTGCCCAGACTTTAAAATGACCCCACCTTCAGTTCAGTACACAGGTGAGCAGTACTAACTGGGTTCAGGATACTGAAAGAGAGACTTTTAGAGCATCCTGGGAAGTTGGAGATAGGAAGGTAAATAGAATCAAAATATATTATAAAAATATTATCATGAGGTTATTATTTCTTATTCCAATTCTTCAAACTCGAGAAAAACTAGAATGTAACTAAATTTAAAAATACTTATTGCAGCCGGGAAGTGATGGCGCATGCCTTTAATCCCAGCACTTGGGAGGCAGAGGCAGGCGGATTTCTAAGTTCGAGGCCAGCCTGGTCTACAGAGTGAGTTCCAGGACAGCCAGGGCTACACAGAGAAACCCTGTCTCGAAAAAACAAAACAAAACAAAACAAATATTTATTGCAATGATCAGTATTGTCTATTCTAACATTTTGGCCTCATAACCGCCTCTCTGCTCTTATCTTTATCCCAAGAATTTATAGACTTTACAAAGCAGCTAGATTGAACCTTTTCAACCTAAATCCTCCAAAAGATTCCTCTTCTGATTTCTCACAAAGGTCTTGTATGAACAAGTTATCAGCACTTCAGATCACCCATCCTCAACTGTCTTGTTTTTCTGTTTATGTATTATTCCTTACCTTTCCTACACAAGTCAGTCCTAACTTCCTCTGCCATTTTCAAACAGGATGCCTCTCTGCTTCAAACGTTCCCTCCAAAGTCTTCCCCTAGTCCTTTCCCTGCAATGCCTTTCTCTGCAAAACACTAGTCAAAGTCTCTACTCAAATGCCAGCCTACCAGTAGCCCGCCCAAAACAGTGTCACCATTACCCTGTCCACTGACTTTATTCTCTTCAGACCTCACTCCACATGATACAGCAAATAAGTTAAAGGTCTGTTCAGAGTGCCAAGGCAGGCTGTGACTCGCCACCCATAGTCCCGCACCACCACTTCCGCGGGATGCTCAGTAAGTGGAGTAAACACGCTTAGGTCCGACGCCAGACTCCCTCCATGCTGCTAGCTCTAATACTTATATGAAGGAGTCCCTTACATCACAAACATGACACTCAATCAAAGAAGATCAAATGCTTCTTAGGGAACAGAAGGAAGTGACAAGGAGACTAAATGTATACTTCTGAAATCTTCCATTAGTAATAATTTTAGTGGTAACAACTGACTTTCCAGTTCATTTTGCATTCTTAAGATGCAGACCATGTCCTGGGGTGCAGCTCCCACTGACCATCTGAGAAGGCTCAGGTAATCTCCTCAGCAAAGGAAGAATGAAAACTGGAGAGGCTGCACAGCGCTAATGACAAAACAGCATTTCCTTCTTTCTTTCTTTCTTTCTTTCTTTCTTTCTTTCTTCCTTCCTTCCTTCCTTCCTTCCTTCCTTCCTTCCTTCCTTTCTTCCTTCCTCCCTCCCTCCCTTCCTTCCTTCCTTCCTTCCTTCCTTTCATTTTTTGGTTTTTTCAAGGCAGAGTTTCTCTGTGTAGCCATGGCTGTCCTAGAACTCACTCTGTAGACCAGGGTGGCCTCAAACTCAGAAATCCGCCTGCCTCTGCCTCCCAAGTGCTGGAATTAAAGGCGTGCGCCACCGCCCGGCCAGTGTGCATTTCTTACTGAGGTGTTTTAGTATGATTTTTAACAAATTCTCAGAGCACAGGAACATTCTAAAATGCTACCCTTTCTCTCTTGTGTCATATCTTTTTTTTTTTAAAGATTTATTTATTATTAGATGTAAATACACTGTAGCTGTCTTCAGACACACCAGAAGAGGGCGTCAGATCTCATTACGGATGGTTGTCAGCCACCATGTGGTTGCTGGGATTTGAACTCAGGACCTTCAGAAGAGCAGTCAGCGTTCTTAACCGCGGAGCCATCTCACCAGCTCCTCTTGTGTCATAGCTTAACTAGCAACTATACTGTCACTAGGAAGTTACTTAACATTCATTAGCTCATCCAGGGAGAATAAAACAGTCATTGAAACACCTCCACTGATTATAAAGCCTGATCACAGAAGCAAACAGCTGTGACATCCTGGGCATCCTTCTACTAACTGAGATCAATTCTGACACTATTATCCAGAGATGGCACTGGAGCCCACTGGCTGAGGGCTCAAGTCCCATATAACTATTGCCCACTTCTGATACTAGTACATCAGGGTTCTTGTAACATTTTCCTCTGGGGTTTGTCTAATTTGCTAAGGATATCTAGAGAAATATTTTATGTCTATGTGTCCTATTTTTAAAATACAGGCCCCATCACAGGAATACACATCAACAAATGAAGGATGAGACAAAGGACGTACAACCTCCAAAAGTCCCAAAGGAACCACTCTTTATATACTCAGCTATCAGAAATCTGAAAGAACCCAGTCCTCTTTGGGCTCACAGAGGACTTATTATGTAGGCCACTGATATAATCAATAGCTACTGACCATAAACTCATCCTTCATCTCTTCTTCTCTCTCCAAAGATTGGGGTAGAGATCAAATTAAAACAAGCACTTAGAAAAGGTTGCACTGTTACTAACAACTCTACTGCCAAAGACAAACAACAAAAAATATTCCAGAATATATGTAGACTATGCAAACTGTAAAGTTAGAGGTCTGGTAATGAACAGGATAGCGTGGGAAAGAAGTCAAGAAAGGAAAACAGAAATCTACTTCTCTGTTATTATGCTAATATAGATTACTAAAGACACTCAGCTTGTTATTCCAGATGAATTTGAGAATTGTTCTTTCTAAGTCTATGAAGAATTGAGTTGGGATTTTGATGGAGATTGTATTGAATCTGTAGATTGCTTTTGGCAAGATGGCCATTTTTACTATATTAATCCTGCCAATCCAAGAGCATGGAAGATTTTTCCATCTTCCCAGGTCTTCAATTTCTTTCTTCAAAGACTTGAAGTTCCTGTCATACAGATCTTTCACTTGTTTGGGTAGAGTCACACCAAGATACTTTATATTGTTTGTGGCTATTGTGAAGGGTGTCATTTCCCTAATTTCTTTCTCAGCCTGTTTATCCTTTGAGTATAGGAAGGCTACTGATTTGCTTGAGTTAATTTTATATCCAGCCACTTTGCTGAAGTTGTTTATCAGCTGTAGGAGTTCTCTGGTAGAGTTTTTTGGGTCGCTTAAGTATACTATCATATCATCTGCAAATAGTGATAGTTTGACTTCTTTCTTTCCAATTTGTATCCCTTTGACCTCCACTGCTGGTGGGGTTGCAAGCTGGTACTACCACTCTGGAAATCAGTCTGAGGGTTCCTCATAAAACTTGGAATGATACTTCCAGAGGACCCTGCTATACCACTCCTGGGCATATACCCAGATGATTCCACAGCATGTAATAAGGATTCATGCTCTACTATGTTCATAGCAGCCCTATTTATAATAGCCAGAAGCTGAAAAGAACCCAGATGTCCCCCAACGGAGAAATGGATAAAGAAAATGTAGTATATATATATACACAATGGATTCAGCCATTAGAAACAATGAATTCATGAAATTCTTAGACAAATGGATGAAGTGGAGAATATCATCCTAAGTGAGGTAACCCAGTCTCAAAAGAACACTCACGGTATGCACTCACTGATAAGCAGATATTAGCCTAGAAGCTTGGAATACCCAAGACACAATTCATATATCAAATGATGTCCAAGAAGAAGGAAGGAATGGCCCCTGGTTCTGGAAAGGCTCAGTGCAGCAGTGTAGGGGAATACCAGAACAGGGAAGTGCGAAGGGGTGGATTGGGGGACAGGGGGAGGGAAGAGGGCTTATAGGACTTTTGGGGAGGGGAGATCCAGGAAAGGGGAAATCATTTAAAATATAAAGACTATATATATATATATATAAAAAAAAAAAAAAAAAAAAAAAAAAAAGCCGGGCGGTGGTGGCACACGCCTTTAATCCTAGCACTTGGGAGGCAGAGGCAGGCAGATTTCTGAGTTCGAGGCCTGCCTGGTCTACAAAGTGAGTTCCAGGACAGCCAGGACTACACAGAGAAACCCTGTCTCGAAAAACAAAAACAAAACAACAAAACAAAAAAAGCAAAACAAACCAAACAAAAAAAAGATACTCAGCTTTCATTTTTGTTTTTGTTTTTGTTTTTGTTTTTCGAGACAGGGTTTCTCTGTGTAGCCCTGGCTGTCCTGGAACTCACTCTGTAGACCAGGCTGGCCTCGAACTCAGAAATCTGCCTGCCTCTGCCTCCCAAGTGCTGGGATTACAGGCGTGCGCCACCACACCCGGCTTGACACTCAGCTTTCTTGTGAACAATGCTTCTCTCAGCTGACACAAAAGCCACATGGCAGAGGACAGTATCCGAAGAGGAGACCTCAAATGATGATAAGTGAAAATTATAAATTGTAATTTAAAAAGCAAGTACTAGCCGGGAGGTGGTGGCACACGCCTTTAATCCCAGCACTTGGGAGGCAGAGGCAGGCGGATTTCTGAGTTCGAGGCCAGCCTGGTCTACAGAGTGTGTTCCAGGACAGCCAGAGCTACACAGAGAAACCCTGTCTCGAAAAACCAAAAAAAAAAAAAAAAAAAAAAAAAAAAAAAATTAAAAAGCAAGTACTGATTCTGCCAATTTCAATAAAAAAGACTATTGTACTTAATTTTCTTTTTTCTTTCTTCCTTTTATTTGGGTAGGAGTTACTGTGTTCCAGAAGGGGCAGCGGGCTGTAAGATAATGAATTTAAAGCCTAAAGTCTTAAATTTAAACTCAGATGTTATATGCCTCCAAAAAACCAAAACAAAACAAGAAGTGCCGGGTGGTGGTGGCGCACGCCTGTAATCCCAGCACTCTGGCAGCAGAGGTAGGCGGATTTCTGAATTCAAGGCCAGCCTGGTCTACAGAGTGAGTTCCAGGACAGCCAGGGCTATACAGAGAAACCCTGTCTTGAAAAAACCAAAATCCAAAAAACAGATATTATATGCCTGTTCATTTCTTCAAAATTAATTAACTATGGTATGACAGTAACCATCATATCATATCATACCATACCATATCATATCATGGTATGATAGTTACTATATAGTAACTATAGTATTCTCCCTTTATGAAATTACTTTATATATACATATTCTCATGTCACATACTCTGTATTGTTCCAATTTTAGTTCAAGATTGCCACTAATCTACACTCAATTCAGATTTTGTAGTCAATTTACTTTACATCCCCACAGTAGTTTCCCCTCCCTCATGGCCTCCCAGCCCTCCCTCCACTTTCTCTTCAGAGAAAGAGAAACCTCCTCTGGCTGTCAACCAGCCTTGGCATGTCAAATTGCAGGAGGACTGGACACACCTTCTCCTACTGAGGCTAGAAGAGCAGTCCCGTAGGGGAGTAGGGGTCCCAAAAGCAGGCAACAGAATCCGAGCCAGCTCCTGCTCCTGCTGGTAGGTGTCTCCCATGAAGACCACGCTGTACAACTTTTACATGTGTACAGAGAGCCTTGCCAGTCCCATGCATGCTCCTTGGTTGACAGTTCAGTCTCTATGAACCTCTATGGGCCCAGGTTAGTTGATTCTGTAGGTTTTCTAGTGGTGTCCTGGACCCCTCTGGCTCCTACAATCCCTCATCCCCCTTCTCCCACAAGATTCCCCAAGCTCTACCTAATTTTCGGCTGTGGGTCTCTGCATCTGTTTCCATCAGCTGCTGGGTCGAGCCTTTCTGACGGCAGTTATACTAGGTTCCTGTCTCCAAATCTGGCAGATATCACTGACAGAGTCGGGGCAAGCCTCCCTCTCATGGCATGGATCTCAAGTTTGCCTAGTCACTGGCTGGCCGCTCCCTCAATTCCTTTCCACGTCTATTCCTGCACATCTTGTAGGCAGTTCAGATTGAAGGTTGAAGATTTTGTGTCTAGACTGGTGTCCCAATCCCTCCATTGAAGTTTTATCTGGTTATGGGAGACTGCTGGTTCAGTCCCCTCCCCCCAGTTCAGATTTTTAAAGTCAAGACTTCCCCCTCCCCCCCATTAGTAACCAATATTGTATACAGTGATATATGAAAAACCAAACAAAACTAAAATGTAAAAATCTGAACATCAATTGGAAATGGCCATAGAAATTGAAAGTTTGGGCCTGGGGCTACAGCCCAGTGGTAAACTTTTTGCCTCATATGCAATGCTGGTGTGTGATTCCATGAAGATGAGAAAGAAAACTGCTCTAAGCACAAGCATTAAAATTGTCTTTTCGCCGGGTGGTGGTGGCGCACACCTTTAATCCCAGCACTTGGGAGGCAGAGGCAGGCAGATTTCTGAGTTCGAGGCCAGCCTGGTCTACAGAGTGAGTTCCAGGACACCCAGGACTACAAAGAGAAACCCTGTCTCAAACAAACAAAAAACAAACAAACAAAAAACCCCAAACAAACAAAAAACTGTCTTTTCTTGTTGTAGTAATCTGAGAAAAGTACATTTTACTATAAGTAATCAAGAAAGTATACTGGGTGTGGTGGCGCATGCCTGTGATCCCAGCACTTGGGAGGCAGAGGCAGGCAGATTTCTGAGTTCGAGGCCAGCCTGGTCTACAGAGTGAGTTCCAGGACAGCCAGGGCTACACAGAGAAACCCTGTCTCAAAAAACCAAAAAACAAACAAAAAAAAGGAAGGAAGGAAGGAAGGAAGGAAGGAAGGAAGGAAGAAAGAAAGAAAGAAAGAAAGAAAGAAAGAAAGAAAGAAAATAGAATATGGTCTTAGATGAATCAATCATATGATGTCACAGCTCAGTCAGGACATACCCCAGGAACTTCACTTAGTAGTTGGAGAACTAGTTAGAAAAGCTGATCCACGGGAATACAATGCCTCTTATACAACTACCACAGCTGCTATCATGGGAATGAGCACTACGGCATCCAGACCAGACAGTCAAGTGAAAGGCCCAAGTCCTCACTCCCCATGTCCCTGGGGAAATAAGGCTAGAACAAGTGTACAACGAGAATGTCAACTCCAAAGCCAGCACTCAGCACATATCAAGTCAATGAGTCTCCCAGAGTGGAACCCCCGTGCTACTGTCACTTGCTCTCACTGCCATGCAGCCTCTCTCCTTCTCTTATTTACATGTCACCAGGCTATTGAAGACGGCTCCATTATTTTCCATGTTATTATAAAGATAAAATGAAATGTCTAAGCCATTTGGTCTACAATGTCAGACACATTATTAGTATTAGCTCCATCAAATCTATCAAATCATAAAATGTGCTTCTGTCTCCTTTTTTTTTTTTAATTAGAATTCTCTTTCAAGAAGCATCTTAACAGGGGATGGTAGTGTACACTCACCATCCCAGCACTTGAGAAGCAGAAAAAAGATCGGAGTTCAAGGCCACCCTCAATTACTAAGTAAGTTTGAAACCAGACTGAGTTACTTAAGATTTTGTCTCCAAAAATAAAAAAGTGTTTTTCTGTTTTTGATTTTTTTTTCCAGTAGTGATCATCTACCCCGTGGCCTCGCACACACTCGACAAGCAAGCGCTCTGTCACTGAACTACATCCAACCCCCATCCCTAACCAAACTCTTTTGCTACTTCTTTCAAGAAGGGAAGGTTAGCTCCTTTTCTGGGTAGAATTAGACTTGTTCCTAACTCATAGAGTAAGATGAAAATACTGGGGGGGGGGGGGGAATACTGGGGAAAGCTGCCATCAGAGTGAGGACATCCAGAGAAGTCCATGTAACAACCTAGCTTCCCACTGGTGGTGACATGTTGAGACATCTTAGAATAGATGCTGCAGTCCCAGACAAGCCTTCAGATGTCTGGTGCTCCAGCCAGCAGTGTGACAGCAGAACGGACAGGCTAGGCTAAGTCGCTCTCACAGTTCTCACACTCGGGATAACAAATGCTGGCTGCTTTAAAAGGCAGATATCCATTTGGGGCAATTGGATATTCAAGAAGAAACAACTAACACATAGCATTTAATGTCCTCAAGGGAAAAAAGAATGGTTAGAGACTTTTTAAGAAGGCAGGCAGCTTTCTGAGTTTGAGGCCAGTCTGGTCTACAGAGTGAGTTCCAGGATAGCCAGGGCTACACAGAGAAACCCTGTCATGAAAAACAAAACAAAAGAGTTCCAGAGAAAAATGGTAGTCATACAATCAAAATATAATCAACACCACTGATCTGTGCACTTAAAAGTTGTTAAAAAATACATTTTTATGTGATCTGTACAGTTATTTTACAACAAAAACAGGAATGACATTTGTCTTCGGGAAGTTAATTATACTGACAGTTACTTTCTCAATAGCAACAATAGGACCCAGGAGATAGTAAATCATTCAGCTAAAGACAAAATTAAATACACTTCAAAGCTAGTCAACTAAGTCACTACAATTTTAAGGGTGTTTCATCCCTATCAAAATATAAACTTGCTGGATATAGTAGTAATCTCAGCACTCTGGAGACCAGGGAGAGAAAATCACTTAAGCTTGGGAACTCGAGAGCAGTCTGGGCAATATGGCAAGAAGCCTTAGGAGACATCCACAAAGGGCCAGAGAGGCTCGGTGGTTAAGACCACTTGGGGGTCTTGCAGCAGATCAGACCTCAGTTCTCATTATCTGACTTGAGTCTCACTATGTAGCCCAGGCTGGCCTCAAACTCACAAAGGTCCACCTGACTATGCCTCCCAAGTACTTGAATTAAAGGTGTGCACATCCCAGCTTCCTACAGTGAAGTCTTAACTGGATATGTTATATCTAAATTGCCAGGGAGGAGTATTTTTCATCTGAGTCCACCTGTTTTTTCAATACTTTTTTAAAAGGTGTTTTCTAGGTGATTTTGATACATTCTAATTAAAGGGGAAAAAAGAGAAGGAATATAAAACAAAATAATGGGGAATCTGGGCTGTTCTTACAAGTTTTCTATACTTTTTAGTCGCTGAAATTTGCTACCACACACATATCAACCCATGCCAAGCAGCATTCATAAAGTCTCTATGAACTCAGTGCTCGGAGTCACTTAGTGGCTCCTAGTTTCCTTCTACAACCTTACATTTCCGTGTATCACAAAACCTTTGCAAGACACTCACTCCTGTAACCTCAGTACTCAGGAAGCGGAAGCAGGACTGTGTCTGAGTATGAGGCTAGCTTGTCCCATGAGGCTAGCTTGAGTTGTCTTTATGTTTGGAGACAGGGTTTCACTATGTAGCTTTGGCTCCTGAATTCACCATATAAACCAGCCTAGCCTTGAACTCAAAGAGATTCACCTGCCTCTGCCTCTCAAGCCCAGCTTACATGTGAGTTCTAAGGAAGCCTCAACTATAGAGGATCCTACTTCAAAAACAAAAAGCAAATATTGGCCCTTTAAAATAAATTTCATACCCACAAATCAAAGGGATTATTGGTGGGGTTTGCTTTGCTTTTGTCCCCCTCCATTTCTCTCTGGCCCTGAACTAACTTTTAGCTTACTTTCTCTACCTACGGGTAACATTTGGGGACAGACAGAAACAAGTGGCAATCATTCTTTGGATGCTTCCTCCTAGAGGCTCCAGTTATAAATGTACCCCACCCACTGTGTGTCAGAGTCCCCAATACCACCTCCTGGTTATGACTCAGAAAGACTGAGAGCTAGTGTGGGAAAATTGCTAAGTGAGCTGGAAGTCTACCGTTGTCCGGATGGATAGCCTTCTGCAGCTCGGCACAGTATGGAGGACCCCCTTCATTGGCAGGCCATCCCTAACCTTGTCTGGGGGGTTAAAAACCTCACACCTCTACCTGTAGATTGACAGGTAGCCTTGGTTAAGATTACAAGTTCAACTTCCTTTCTTCCAATAACCCATTAAGCTAGCACCTGAGATTCCTAAAATGCTTCCCGCGTGCTTAATGAGGTATTTTGGTACCCTAAGCCTTCAGCCAATGACCTTTGCCCATCCTGGATGTTTCTACCACCCTCACTCCCCCCCCCAAAAAAAAATTATATAAGGCTTGAATCACACTAAATGCAATTGATCTGCCTCCCTGCAGCTGGTCTGGGTATGTCTTCTTCACTGTACATACTCACAGGGATTCTAAACACACCACTAACCCACCACCCCACCACCACCGCCACACCCCACACACACCCTCACCACCACCACCACCACTCACCTCGTGGATTGTCACATGGATCTCAGCTGACAATCCACAAGGGTAGGGAGAGTCACTAGTTAGCACATACCTGTAGGACTTATTAGCAAAGACATCTAACCAAACAGGTGGAGGGTTCTGACTTATCATAGCAGAACACAAAGCATAATCGTCACAACCACTAGCACAATGGCAGTTTAGAAGAAAGCAGGCACTCTTCCAAATGTAGCTCAGCAGTAGGGCACTTGATCAAATACTGTCTCCAAGGCAAGCTCTCTATATTTCAGCTGGGAGGGAGGAACATAAACACCCCCTTCCTATTCTCTATCAAAATTTCAGACTCCCAGAATGTGACTTTTTTTTTTCTTTTTTGTCCAACTAAGGTCTTCCTTTTGGAAATAACATGGGGGTTTTATTATGGTTTTAGTGATACTTATTTTCTGTCCAAAAATAAATAACAAGCATAGTGGTAGAATGCTTGCTTAATGTGCTTGAGGTCTTGAGTTCAATCCCAGCACCACAAAACAAAACTCAAAACTTAACCACTATCGCCATTTTAAATTATAATTTCCTTTATTGAGATCTTCATATCTATTTATGGTCAAGTTTTAAAACTTACAAATTACAAATGTACTAGATGCAATATGAAATTATAACATTCCCTATCCATAACAAAGCAGGAAATCTTAATAATTTAAGATGGTAAAAATTTAATCTTTACTTATTAGTAGAAACATCATTTGGTACAATTTAGTAAATATCATCTACATCAAAAAAGATTACTGATTGTACTTTCTAAAGAATAAAAAGGTGTGCCTTATTTCCAGATTTCTACTTCTTGCTAGTTGACATGTGCAGTTACAAATTACAGACTAACACTGTGGGAGTGCCAGTCCTTTATAAACCACCACCAAAGAACGAGACAGAAAGCCCACGCTTCCTTCTTGAAGGAAATTAAATTCATGACATTTTCAAGGAATAGAAATTAAACTTACATGACATTTTTAAGGAATAGAATATTACCTTGCTATCTTCCTCCACACTGTTTTCAATAGTTACCAATGCCTTACTTGGACTAAGGATGTTCTATTCAAAGAGTCACAAGAATACTTCACTTGAATAAAAAGATCTGAGGGGACTGTGGAAGATGACTTAGCAGTTAAGAGCACTTGATGGCCTGAGTTCAGTTCCAGGGAACTTAGGACAGGTGGCTCACAAGTGCTTGTAAGTCCAGCTCCAGGGGATGAATCTGACACATCCTCTGAGGGCACAGACACATAGCATATACACAGACAGACACAGATAGTCTCCCTCCCTCTCTCTGTCTGTCTCTGTCTCTGTCTCTGTCTCTGTCTCTGTCTCTGTCTCTCTCTCTCTCTCTCACACACACACACACACACACACACACACACACACACACACACAATCTAAAAGGAGAACAGAGCCAAGCTATCAGATCTGAGTATGACGAAGTTCATAATCCCAGCACTTGGGAAAGTGTAGGAAGGAGGATCCCCACAAATTCCAGGCCAACCTGAGTTACCGTTACTTTCAGCCTAGTCTAAACTACAGAGTGAGATGAGAAGGTAGGGAAAAAGGCAGGCAAGCAGGTCAGACATGGGGGCACCTATCTATAATGCCAGCACTTGGAAGATGGAAACACGACCACCAGAGCTTCAAGGTCACCTTTGGCTACATAGTAAGTTCCAAATCAAAAGCTAGCCTGGGTTTCATGAGACCCTATCTCAATAATAATGATAAAAATAATAATAATAAGTTGTAGTAGTAGTAACAATAACAATAACAATAGACAACATATAAGCTTTGGTTATTATATCAAATCAAATGGTTCTGACTCCCAGTACGTCAGTCACTGAGCTGTATCCTGAAATGACTGCTGAAATGCTCACTGCTTTGCCTCTGTAATCGCTCTGTTCCTTAATAAACTGCACTCAGCAGGACAGAGGACGCAGCCTTCAGGAAAAACGTGACCTAAGGGAGGCAGAAATAATAAAAAATGTTAAAGAAAGATATTAATAATTGTGTGAGGACTATTGGCAGGGGGCTCTAAGATGATTCTGCTAGCTTAAGCCTATAACCCCTATAGTTCTCAGCCTGAAACAGAATACAGGCTCAAGTACACGCTCAGCCTGACTATATTATGAGGTTGTCAAAAAACAGGTCTATGAACACTTTCTCCTTCACTTAAGAACTCTAGTTTAAAGGCCAGGCGTGGTGGCGCACGCCTTTAATCCCAGCACTTGGGAGGCAGAGGCTGTCGGATTTCTGAGTTTGAGGCCAGCCTGGTCTACAGAGTGAGTTCCAGCACAGCCAGGGCTATACAGAGAAACCCTGTCTCGAAAAACAAGCAAACAAACAAAAAAAGAACTCTAGTTTAGAAGGTTCACAATTAACAAAGTGAATAAAACATTTATCCAAAAATTAAATTTACTGTCTCACATTGGTTGTCAATACCAATGAAGAGTGACAGCAGAGCTTTAGAGGACACAAAGCTAAGGGTCTTGTTTCAGTTTTCGTTTGCATTCTCTCTGATGTAAGGAAAAGTACTTTGCTAGAGAAAGGGTAGCAAATGCCTGTGGGGTTTTGTCCTAGTTTGGAGACAAAACAAGATCCCTCTGCCCTTCCTAGTTCGGAGCTGAGGACCCAACCCAGGGCCTAGCAAGCTCTACCACTGAACTAAACCCTTAAATCCCAAAATATCTGAATTTTATTTCTGAAAAATCCAAGAAAATTTTTTCATTCTTCTGTTGACTCTATCCCCTTAAAATTCAGTAATTAAGGGGCTGGAGAAATGGCTCAGTGGTTAAGAGCACCGACTGCTCTTCCGAAGGTCCTGAGTTCAAATCCCAGCAACCACATGGTGGCTCACAACCATCCATAACGAGATCTGATACTCTATTGTAGGGTATCTGAAGACAGCTACAGTGTACTTACATATAATACTTAAATAAATCTTTAAAAAAAAACTTTAAAAAAAATTCAGTAATTAAAAATAAATATACATGGCCAGACTGTGGTGGCACATGCCTTTAATCCCAGCACTCAAGAGGAAAAGGCAGGTAAATTTGAGTTCAAGGTCAGCCTCGTTTATATAGAGACATTCCAGGACAGCCAGGGCTGCCCAGGCAACCCTGTCTCAGAGTAGCTGAGCAATTTAAACTTAGCTCCTCTAGATCCTGACCATCATCTTATGCTACATATTGCAAAAGTACAATAAAACAGTGAGATCCTGGTAGGTAATTAACAGGCAAATCAACATAATAAGAACAGAAAGACCAGAAATAGACTCAAAAGCACACAGAATGTTGTACAGGTTGTACATGTTTACTCCAAAACAACTGCTCCTAAATTTTAAATGACTTCTTTTTAAAAAATACCAAATGCTTCTTTTAAAGATTTTTTTTTTTTGAGTTTGGTTTTTTCAAGACAGGGTCTCTCTGTGTAGCCCTGGCTGTCCTGGAACTCACTCTGTAGACCAGGCTGGCCTCGAACTCAGAAATCCGCCTGCCTCTACCTCCCAAGTGCTGGGATTAAAGGCGTGCGCCACCACGCCCGGCTACCAAATGCTTCTTAAAAAAAAAAAAAAAAAAAAAAAAAGCAAGTTTTAAGATTTTGGATCATTTCAGATTTCAGAATTTTAAATTAGGGATACTCAACCTGCAAAATCTATAGAATCTATACAAAGTCTAAAAGCTCCCAAATCGGAAACACTTCTAATAGCACCAAGTATGTTACTGGATAAGGATATTCATTGTATTCACAAAATGGAAGATAAAAAGTATCAATGATGGTTGTATTGAAATCCTTATACCCTTTCTGTTAGCAATTCCAACTCCATACAGATAGTCCAGAGCTGTAGTATCAGGTGTCTAAAGTGATAGTCCACATCTTTCACTAGAGCACTGCATACAACCTAATAATAAAATTCATTCATACAAAGAGATGACATATAACCTTTGGGGGGGGTACTTAGGAGATGGTTCAGTTGGTGAAGGCAGATTTGGGGGGGGGGGAGGTCAGTGGCTAGCCAGCCTAACCTAACAGGCAAGCCTCATGTCCCAGTGAGACCTGTTTCCCAAAGAACACCACCAAGGCAGACCTCAGAGCTCCAAACATAGAAGGAATCCACCATGGTTCACACAACTGAGAAGCTGAGGGAGAGGAGCATCATACGTTTGAGGTCACACTAGGATACGGTGAGAGATCCTGTCTCAGAAAAGAAACAGCACGAGTGCGAGCTCCGCGGGGAAGCCAGCCACAGTTACACACGCCTGGCAACCCGAGCCATAGTGAGCTTTAGTTATCAGTTCAACACACCTTAACTGAGGAGCTGCTCCATGGGCCTGGCCTGTGCGCACATCTATGAGGCATGCTCTTGATTACTAATTGATGAGACCAGCTCTAGCCCACTGTAGGTGATACTATCCCCAGGCAGGTGAGTCTGCACTGGATAAGAGAGCTGAATGAAACTAGAAGCAAGCCAGTAAGTAAACAGCATCCCTCCATGGTCTCTGTTCCAGTTCCTGCCTTAAGTTCTTTTTATTGTTTTGTTTTGTTTTTTGTTTTGTTTTGTTTTGTTTTTTTCCGAGACAGGGTTTCTCTGTATAGCCCTGGCTGTCCTGGAATTCACTCTGTAGACCAGGCTGGCCTCAAACTCAGAAATCCACCTGCCTCTGCCTTCAAGTTCTTGTCCTGGCTTTCCCTGATGATGGACGGAAACCTGTCAGCCAAGCATCCTTTCCTTCCCCAAGCTGTTTTTGGTTAGTGTTTCATCATAACATAAAGAAAACTAGAATACCACATAAAGTAAGAAGACAGAGAACTCCACACATTTACTGAACACACACATCATGCACACACTAATAATAAATTGCTGATGTAGAAGAATCAACCAATATAAATTAAGGGTAGTGGGTAGGAGATATACCTACAAAACGGTGTATATGCTCCCACTAGTCTACAGTGGAGGGAGGAGGGGACACAACACAAGTAAGATATCTTGGGAGAAAGGCACTTGCCACCAAGCCTGATAACCCGTGTTTGAACTCTGGAATTTACTTAGAAGGAGAGAACCCGCCCCCTCAAGTTATTGAGACTGACCTCCACCACGGCACACACATACCCACACATTTACATATTTACTTATACAACAAGTAAATAAATACAGAAGTTTTACAAATAATAAAACAGAGAAGGGTAGTGGCTATATATGCATAGATACCCATGAGTGTGTGTGAACATAATGTGCTACCACATTAACACAGCTAAAAGAAGAGTGCAGAAATACCAAGACCTGCCACACCTTCTGAATTCAAATGGTTGAAATCACTAACCCTTCAATAAATAAATCATTTACAGCTTAAATGAAATACCAAGCCCTTCAGCAGTAGGAATACATGCCAAAAGAATATTTTAAGAATTATGATAAAGAAGAGCCAAGCAGCCATTATACCCTACAGACAAGCCAAAACTGAGAAAGCCAGCTGGAGGAAAAGTACACCAGACAGATGTACAGAGCAAAGACCCCCCAACCCTGCTGTGCACACTGGGAAGGCAAGCCGCAGACTTGGTTCTCATAGGCCTCAGCCCAGGGTTCCGCCAGCTCCACTTGAGAGATCTCTGCCCTCTCTGTGCTGGATCCTTTTAAAATATGCTTTGTCCCTTTTGGGAGGGAGTGAAGGGGATGGCAGGGTCTCCTGTAACCAAGTATGGCCTTGCATTCACTAACCTTAAATCTTGATCATCCTGCCTCTACCTTCCAAGTGCTGGTACCCAGCTCTTTGTAAGAGAGGAATAACTGATTTCCATAAGTGAAGTGTCGAACAAACACATCCAGTCAGAAAGTTGGTTTGGTTTGTGTATGTGTATACACATACACTTAGGTATGCATTCAGAAACATGAAAATTAAGTCAAGGCACAGAATATATCTAAATATGATACCACATGTTACTATCTCAAAATCTATCTTGGCCTTAACATTTTTCAGACTGGCCCTTCAATAAATAAATCATTTACAGCTTAAAAGAAATTTTAAATGTTTTTAAAAGTGCATTTTGGAGGGCTGGAGAGATGGCTCAGCACGTAAGAGCACTGACTGCTCTACCAGAGTTCCTGAGTTCAATTCCTAGCAACCACATGGTGGCTCACAACCATCTGTAATGGGATCCGATGCCCTCTTCTGGCATGTCTAAGAGAGCAACAGTGTACTCATATACATTAAATAAATAAATAAATCTTGGGGTTGGGAATTTAGCTCGGGGTGGAGCACTTGCCTAGCAAGCGCAAGGCCCTGGGTTTGGTCCTCAGCTCTGAGGAAAAAACAAAGACAAAATAAATAAATCTTTTTTTTTTTTAAATGCATTTTGGATTAATCTGAAGTGCTTCAACAACAACAACAACAAAAAAAAAAAAAAACCATAAAACAATAGAAAAGAAAAAACAAACAGGAAAAGTAGAACTATATGTAACTCGGGTAGAACCCAGGCCTGGGCCATGAGGCCCTAGATCTGATCCCAGTGCTACACGCCCACAAATAAAAGAACTGTAATTTGTCAAAAGTTTTAAATACTAACAACTATTGCCTTCTGAGTACTTAGCATGTACCACACACTCCGGGAATTTTACACAAAAAAAATTTATTTCTTATAACAACTTTGTCAGGTAGGTACTCCTAACACTATTATTTTATTGATGAGGGAAAAAATAGACACACAGAGAAAACTTCCCTACACACAAATGAGTTCTAAACTGTCTTAAGGTTCTAAATTTGTTTATACTAAGTCAAGCTACCAAAATCACTAATTTTTTTTTTTTTTTTTTGGTTTTTGGAGACAGGGTTTCTCTGTGTAGCCCTGGCTGTCCTGGAACTCACTCTGTAGACCAGGCTGGCCTCGAACTCAGAAATCCGCCTGCCTCTGCCTCCCAAGTGCTGGGATTACAGGCGTACGCTACCACGCCCGGCCCAAAATCACTAATTTAATTGAGGATATTAAACTCACCCAGTCTAACACAAAGTCTATGCTATTAACAGCATGCCTTACAAATGGCAGGGCCAGATGTGGTGGCGCACGGATTAGGAGTTGACGGCCAGTGCTGGGTGTACAGTGAGGCCTAGGAAGACCACTCAATGAGTGCTCGCCAGGCAAGCATGAGCCTGAGTTCTGACCCCAGCATCCATACCAACGTCAGAGCAGGCAGCAGACAGCTGTAACCAAACACAGGATTCCTAGGATCTGCTTCCCAGTAAGTCTAGTCAATGTTTGAGACTTTGTCTCAAAAAAATAATGAGAAGTGGAAGTTTGGCCCAAGAAAGCACACATATACGCGCGCGCACGCACACACACACACACACACACACACACACGCACACACAACACACACATGCACATGTGCCAAAAACTAGATAAATGCATGCAAAAGCAAACAACAATGAAAAAAACTGTTACTTTGTTAAGCATGTCACTCAGCCACCACCCCTTCCTTCACAGGGGACTGAATGTGGGGCTTCACACCTCCTAAGCGAGAGCTCTACCGTCAGCCCAAAAGACCTCAGTGCCCGTGCTGCTTGGAAACTCACTCTGTAGCCCAGAAACATCTTACGACTTTGGCTTCTTCTGCTTAAGCCTCCAGAGCTGAAGAGATTATAGGTCTCTACCACCTATTTTTATCCCAAATTGTTTAAAAGAAACATTATGTCCTGATAGTAATTATATATGCTTGTTTTTATTAATAGTTATTTTAAGTCTAAAAACATGAGACTAAAATGTGAAACACCATTTCTACAAACTAGTATCAAATGAACCAATCCATTCACCTTTAATAAATGATATGCCAAGCCGGGCGTGGTGGCGCACGCCTTTAATCCCAGCACTTGGGAGGCAGAGGCAGGCGGATTTCTGAGTTCGAGGCCAGCCTGGTCTACTGAATGAGTTCCAGGACAGCCAGGACTACACAGAAAAACCCTGTCTCGAAAAACAAAAAAACAAAAAAACAAAAACAAAAAAAAAGATATGCCACACACCCCCTTCTGTATTATGATAAAAGCTTTGGAACATAGAGAAAATGTGTACATACTGTATCTCCTAGGACTGCAGAGAACTAAAGGATATAAACAATGTAACGTCAGGGCTTGGGGCAAGGGATGTGGCTCAGCTATAGAGCGCCTACAGCTGACAGAAGTCGCTCCTACATGACCCACACAGCCAGGTGTGTTTGCAAACTGGTGAGGGGGGATGACATTCAAGGCCACTCTCAGTGACACACTGAGCTCTAGGTTGGCCTCGGCTACAGGAAAGTCTGTCTGAAGAGGGGATGTGGGGTGGGAAATCAAGCCAATGGCCGGAAACAATCTCTAAGTGAAACATCCTTGCGTGTAAAACCAGAGGATGTACACCTCCCAGCGTCCTCTTACTGGTCCGCCTTCTCTTCAATGATGAAGAGTAAGAAGAGTGACTTCCAGCCTCCCCTCCTCCCCGGCTAGTAACAGGCTGTCAGCTCTCAGGCATCAGCCTACCTGTCGGTAAATCAACTTTATCATCAAAATAACAATTCTCAAGGTTTCTTCCAGTTCTAATCCTTTACACCTCTAAGAGCCAAAATCACAATTTTTTTTCTTAAAAACAACCAATAACCTTCATATGTACAGTACTTGCTCTTAGGAAAAAGAAAATCAAACCAGAGGAAAATGTGGAGAAATCCAGAGATTTAAAGCAATGACCCAAAAGACAAGCTCTATAATTCTAGTCAGAGTTACGAAAACAAGCATCTGAGGGCTGGTAAGAGGCTCAGTAGGTAAAGGCATGTGCTGCCAAGTCTCACGACCCAGGTCAGTGTCTGGGATGAAGGAGCAGTTGTCCTCTGACCCACACACATGCATCATGGTGCATATGCTAGCCCAAAGTAAACAAATCAGCATAAAAATAAGAAATGTTGGCTGAACACTAGTCTCCCAAACTTTAAAAAGTCGTGGCACACATCTTTAATCCCAGAACTCAGGAGGCAATAGCAGGTACAGCTGTGAGTTTGAGGACAGAGGGGGACAGAGTTTGGTTTACAGAGGGGAGCTCTACAACAGCTGGGGCTGGCTACACAGAAAACCCTGTTTGGGGGTGGGGGGAACACAGTAACTACAGGTATATGAGAAAAAAATAAGTTTGAAAGAAACAATTGGAAAGTTGCTACAACAGATGGCAAAGACCTCCCCCACTTGGCAGAGCCTCCTGACATGCTCACAATGGTAGGTTGACAGCAGCCAAAGACATTTTTTGGTTAGTGGCTCTCAGCAATGGAGGACTGTATATCAGAGACATCCAGCAATATCTAGACCCATTTGGATGCTACAATTGGAAGCAGAGTGCTACTGACAATTATTTGGTAGAGAAAAGGTGGTTACACATCCTATATACCAGTTCAGCCTCCATTACAATCTATCCTTTAGCTCAAAACATTATGGAAGTTGAAATGCTATTCTCACCACAGTGGCAGTCCAGGAAACTAACAGTGTATGGACTGTCCTAGTTATCAGAGCAGAAGGGTGAAAAATAGATATGAACTGAATTAGAAAGGAGAATAAAAGGAGCAAACAGAAGCCAAAACAGGAAACAAAAAAATAAATACTGGCTGAGCTTTTAGCAGCCCTCCACTTCCTGCTTCTGGACAGGCCTTGCTGCGCTCCTGTCCTTGAGTTCTCTGCCTGGCCAGGGAGCTTTCTACGGACTGCTTAGCTGACCTCTGTTTCTTATACCTAGAGTCCTGCCAACGCACACCACCCACAGCAACCGCTGAAGCACAAAGAAGCAGCGATTCTCAAAGTATGGAAGAAATGAGTGCAAGCAAATCAGCCACGAATTTGAGAAAATTTACTAATTGAAAAAACAATCGTGAAGACATCAATGTGAATACATTTATAATACCAAGTCATAAGAGAAAATGCAAGTACTGTGAAAAGCAGAGAAATAATCAAAATGTCCTAAACTTGAAAGATAGCAAACTCCAAAACTGGTATGTGTAAAGGCTCCTCCTTAAGACAAACTCTTCCCACACCTACCATATCAAACCTTTATGATTTAAGATGAACAGTTTTAAAGACTAAAAATGAAAAGCTGGGACAAAAATATAATAGTGCACCTGCCTCGCATGCATGAGGCATTTCCAGAACTAAACAAATTACACATGCTGCCGAAAGGAGCAAGAAATGAGCAGGGGGTGTTGGCTCATGCCTGTAATCCCAGGACAGAGGCAGAAGGATTGTTCAAAGCTCACCACCAGCCTGGGCTACTCAGTGAGACCTTGTCTCAACAAACAAAATGAAACAAAAACAAAAACAAAGCACCCCCCCCAAAACAAACAAAACCAAACTACACTAAGTATGTGACCTAGTGAGACTTGAGGAGGAAACTGACTTACTTGCTCAAAGCTGAAAACACCTTGACAACCATAGCCCATCACTAAGATGACACTTCTTTGTGAACACAGTTAATAATTTCAAAGAAAAGCCTTGAAATAATTAGGTCAAAGGACTTATAAAAGCATTAGAACTTTTCTAAATAACAAGACTAATTATAGAACATAATAAAAACTTTAATGAAACATGATACAGATAGACTTTGTAAAGTTGTTGTTTTGGGGGTTTTTTTGTTTTTTGTTTTGTTTTGGATTTTGGGTTTTTTTCGAGACAGGGTTTCTCTATATAGCCCTGGCTGTCCTGGAACTCACTCTGTAGACCAGACTGGCCTCGAACTCAGAAATCCTCCTGCCTCTGCCTCCCAGAGTGCTGGGATTACAGGCGTACGCCACCATTGCCCGGCTGGACTTTGTAAAGTTTTACTTGGAGACTTAAGGCAAGCACAGTTGCTCACTCTGGAAGCCAAGGTAAGAGGGGTGGCTAGAGTTCAAGGCCAGCTAGAGCTACAAAGTAGGACTGTCTCAAATATATATGGTAAAATACAGTTAAGCTAAAAATAGGCCAATTAGGGTGAAAGGAGCATAGTAAGAAAATAAAGGCAGACTTAAAATACATTTTCTAAACCACCAACAACTACAAAGAACACTCAGGTTTGTTCAAAGCACCTCTACTGACTATAAATCATGTACTATAATATGACTATAATCCCAGACAAATGGCTGAAGTGCCTGTTTAACATATCAAAGCAGGCCTGGCCTCCAGGTTCTCCCAGCATCCCTCAGTCCCTACCCGACAGGGTTTCTACCTGAACTTTCCATCCCAGAAGCTGGGCTACTACTCTTCCCCCAGAGGCTCTTCCCTACATAATACAGATATTTTGACTTCCAGCCCTTTTTGTACCTTTGGCCTCAGGACTGCTGCACCTGGTCCCCCTCTCCCCACATGGCCAAGCTCAGAGTAATGTCCTCTCTGGACTCGTCTCTGACTCTGCCTATGCTCTCCCACATACTTATAATAAACCTCAACCATACCTAGGAGCAGTCATGCTCCCTCCTTTTTATTTCTTTGTTTCATTCAATTATCTGTACAACAAAGATAGATAAGTAGATAGATAGATAGATAGATAGATAGATACATACATACATACATACATACAAACAAACAAACATACATACATATGAAAATGCCAGGGTGAAAACCATTTATTTGTATGCTAACTAAAACATTAATTTAAAGGAAAGAAAAGTGGTTGTTGTGTGGCCACAGATCTGGTCTGGAGATTCTGTGGTTAAGAGCACCTTTCAAAAGACTCAGTTCAATACTCAGCACCCAAACTGTGGCTCACACCTGTCTGTTATGCTAGTGCCCTCTTCTGGCCACTGTGGGCACTGCACACATATTAGACATTCATGCAGCAACATACCCATATACATAAAACTAATTATTATTGTTATTTTTTGAGGGGTGGGAGAGAGGGTCTCCTCTATATAGCTCTGGCTGTCCTGGAACTCCCTGTTTAGACCAAGCTGGACTCTGCCTCCCTAGTATTAGGATTAAAGGCATAGCCACCACGCCCAACTATTTACTACTACATAAGCTCTCCTCCACGGTACATTTATTTTCTACATTTAGGTGTCACTGTACAGTAAATGCAATCTTTAAATCAATCAATGAGCTACTATAACAAAAAGCTTCAGGCATTAGCCTTTTTACAAATAAAACACACATGGAGGATATAAACAATATACTGTTAATTTTCATAGAAAATTTCTTAGTAATTATCTGGAACCACAAAATACTAAGTGACAATCTTGGTTTTTAACTCAGTAGTATTTTTCAAGTTTGTTATAATTAACACAAAGAAAGTGTAGATTACGAAAATATGTGTATACACTATTTATTAAGCTACAGAGTAATATCTTTGACCTTGACCACATCAACTGGAAGAGCCAGTCCTCTCCTAGGACAGCAAACCGGAGAATATGAATGGCTGAGCCTGCTGAGCTCTGTGCTATGCTGACCAGAGCCCAGCCCTGGCGGAGCTCACTGTGCAGAAGCCAGCGTCACCACTCACTGGGCACAGTCACAAGAAGCAAAGTAAATCAGAGCCCAGCAGTTACTGTTTCTTTAAGGAATCCACACTAGATCTGGGTACTATTATATTAAGTGTGTATTCATCCACGCTTTATGTGATTGGATGTTTGACTGAAAGCAATATTGAAACAGTGTTCTAATTTGTATGGTATTCTCAGAGTATCCATGTAACCCCAAAAGGCAGTGGTTCCTAAAAAAGAAATGTTGGGCAAAATATCTTAATTTCACACACAAAAGTTTTTAACATTTAAAAATAAAAAAATGTAAAGACTGGTGGTTGGGGCTAGAGAGATGGCCAGGTCGGGGGTGAAGAGCAGAGGCTGCTCCTGGAGAACACCTGAGTTTGGATCCATCAGATGGCCCGTAGGACCACTCCAAGGGCTCCAAAGTGCCTGACCTCTATAGACAACTGCACTAATGTTCATATACCTACACAAGACACTTACATATAATTAAAAATGATAAAAATAAATCTTTTCGCTGGGCATGGTGGTACCTTCCTCTAATTCCAGCACTCAGAGCAGGGACAAAAGGATCCTCTCACGCGGCAGTGGTGGCCCACGCCTTTAATCCCAGCACTTGGGAGGCAGAGGCAGGTGGATTTCTGAGTTCCAGGCCAGCCTGGTCTACAGAGTGAGTTCCAAGACAGCCAGGGCTACACAGAGAAACCCTGTCTTGGGGGAAAACAAAAACAAAAAAAACAAAGGATCCTCTCAGGTGGAGACCAGGCCAGGGCAATATAACTTCTGAAATGAAGATGTTCACTAACAATAATCTGAGCAGTTTTGAAAAGCAGTTCTATCTAAATTATACCTAAAATTCTCTTAAGAGTCATTAACATGTACAATTGGTAAGTCTAGTCTGTTCTAATATGGAAAAAAGAGGAACTGCTCTGGGCTGGCGAGACTCCACAGTTAAAGTTCTTACAGCACAGGCCTGATAGATTATCTAGAAATAAAAAGGTTCTTTTAAAAAAAAAAATAGTTTTGCTTTTTTTTAATTAGATATATTCTTTATTTACATTTTAAATGATTTCCCCTTTCCTGGATCCCTCTCCCCGAAAGTCCCATAAGTCCTCTTCCCTCCCCCTGTTCCCCAATCACCCACTTCCCGCTTCCCTGTCCTGGTATTCCCCTAAACTGCTGCACTGAGCCTTTCCAGGACTAGGGGCCTCTTCTTCCTTCTTCTTGGGCATATTTGAATAAAAAGGTTCTTATAAATTACATAAGGTACTAATAAACTAGAGAGAATACCTTAGGCGGCTATTATAAATTCTAATACAAGATCATTGGAGCACTTCAATTATATATTCTAATATCATAAGATGATACCCCTCCTCCACATATTTACATTTATGTTCAAGACAAAATGACCTTCCATATCTGGATATTCTGTGTACACTTATGGAGGAAGGTGAGTTCACCACGTGGGCCCATGTGGAGAGCAGAGATTGACATGAGGATGTCCTTCTCAATCTTCTTCCACCTTATTTTCTGAGAGAGGGTCTTTCAGTGAACTGGAAGCATACCATGTCAGTCAGTGAGCCCCTAAGATTCAACTATCCTAGTCATCTCCCTAACCCTCACCTACAAAACTCTATCAAGTACAGTTGTCACGTATCAGATATGCTGCCACTATTATAGAAATATATAAAAGGAAGAATATGTATGTGATTTAAATGAACACTGTAGCCACCCAAGAACACCTACCCAGTTCAGGTTCTAATAAAGAATGCAAAGTGTGGTGGTCTGAATGAGAACGGCCCCTATACACTCATATTTGAATCTGTGGTCCCCAGTTGGTGAAACTGAGGAGGACTGGAGGAGGTGTGGTCTTCTTAAGGAAGGTATGTCCCTGGAGGCAGACAGAGCCATCTCCACTGTCTCTGACTGACGCCTGTGGATGGAAATGTGAGCTCTCAGCTGTCTCTTCTGTTCAATAGTTCTAAACCATTTACCCAGTATGGTCCAGTGCTAACAGAGGGTCTGAATAGTGAGTATTTTACACTCTTCTACATTCACAGCTTTCAATCCTCCTGCCTCAGCCACCTGAGTGCTGAATTACAGGCACATACTACTATGCCCAGCCAAATATATATGTAGATGGAGATAAGAGATTTTTTTTTCTGGCCTACATGTTGAGTTACCTGCCTGCTAGTGATATAGAGTGAGGACTTATCTAAAAACAGCAACAAGAGTTTAATTCTAATAACAATTTGTGACCACTACCAGACACGAAGACACCTACAATTTAGAAGTGGAGGTACACTAGAGAGTTCAAGACCAGGCTACAAGTCCCATGTGATGATGCACATCTGTAATCTCAGCATTTGGGAAATGGAGGCAGGGAAATTGGGAATTCAAGGCTCTCTTCAGTTATCAAGTTTCAGACCACCCAGGGCTACAGGAGACTTGGTCTTAAATAAATAATACCAGCCTGAGCTACACAGAGACTGTTTCAATGCACAAAGAATCATAAGTGGGGGCTATATCAGATCACATTATCTTTCTGGAATATTAGTTCACTTTGGGGTATTGACAACTTATTCTATAAAGACTTAAAAATGCACTACAGACACAGAAGAGAAAAATTCCAACTATTTAAAATAATGAGTATAAGGAATAAATGTTGTTAGTCACAACTCCATAATTTCTGATTAATTTTTAATATAATTTTCAGAAAGCAGGTAAGAAGCAACACTGACCTGAAATCCTTAAATCTTTTAATCTGTTGAAAGGTAAGCTAGACACTAATGGCAGATGAAGCAGCCAGGCAAGCACACACCTCTCTCTCTGAGTGCCAGAAGCTCAAGGCCAGCTAAGGGTACACTGCAATATTCTGCCTCAAAACAAACAACAAAAAAGGCAAGTATACACTCAATACTAGATTACTAGCACAAAACATCAGCTCACCAATAAAGCATCAGCTAAAAAGCTAGCAAGTCATACAGCACCTCATTCTTTCCTACCAAAACATGCTCTACTATTTTCATTCCTTCTAATTACATTTCTAAAAACATTTCTGGCAAAGCAAATTATTATAACTGCTTACTCATATTAACAATGAAAAACTGCCACTCTTGGCTAAAGAAAAAAATCATGAACTCTGATAAACTTTCTAAAATACATAAAATATGCAACTTACATTAAAATCTATATTTAGAGCCAGTAAGACAATCACTGTGCAAACCTGATGACATGAGTTCAATTCCAGGAACCCGGGACAGAAGAGAGAGAACTCCCTAAAACTGTTCCCTGATCTCCATGCTCACCTGGACTCAAACACATGTACACACATACACACACACTGCCCACAAAAATAAAATATATATATACATACATATATAATGATATACACATACATATATATAATGATAATAAAATTTAAAACATAAATCTACACATAAAGACCTATCACACTTTTAAGCTTTATTTTCAGTTAGGGTGTGTGTGTGTGTGTGTGGTAGCAGATGCTAGAAGAAGTCAGAGGGCATCAGATCCCCTGGAGCTGGAGTAAGCAGTCATGAGCCACCCAGAATGGGTTTTCATAACCACACTCAGGTCCTCTGCACAAGCAGCAAGCTCTCAACTACTCAGCCACCTCCCCAGTTCCACCAGACCTGTTCATTATGGACTTATACGCTAATAATTCATATACTCAAGACAGCAATTTTTTTTTCCAGTTTTTTGAGACGGGGCCTTGCTACATGGGCCTTGTTGGTCAGGTACTCACTACATACCCCCAGGCTAACCTCAAATACACAGCAATCCATTTGCCTCAGCTTTCTCAGGCTGGGATTCCAAGATGCAGTAGGAAAAGGATAGTGATTTACGTGCTACTTCCATGATCTAGACTATTTTTCACAAACATGCCAAGTGTGTACTTCCTATGTAGACCAGGCTGGCCTCAAATTCAGAGAGCATCTAAGGCACAGGCGTCTGTTTTGAAAACAGTGTAGGAGGGTAAAGGCAGGGCCTCTGATGAACACTGGGCCACCTCCCCAGTCCTCTAGCTCGTCTCCTAGGTACAAGCAAAACTGTCTTCACATTTCTAACCCCAGCCTCCCAAGGTAGGCCAGGTAATCCTTTGTGGGCTACGACTGTTAGAAACACTAGATTTTTAAATTGAATGGCTATATAACTAAAGCCAGAAGCCCCTCCTTGTACCGGTCTAGCCTATATAAAGCCCTCAGTTTAATCCCGTGGACCACCTGCCCCCACCCCAACTAAAAGGATTTACTATATTTCTTCCAGTATTTATTAATTCTTTTTATACTAGTCTTTGGCTACCATACTCACATTCTATCCATCAGCTTTTAACTTTCAACTTTGTCAATAAAATTGTTATTATCCCAGTTACCCAGGTTGAAAAACTTCATGTTAATTTTAACACATCCTCATTTTTATAATTAGAATAACACTGGTGAAAACAGGTAAGGCCAGGTTAGCCCTGAACTCAATGAGACCCTTCTGTCTGTCTCCCAGGTGCTGATATTAAAGTTGTATACTATTATACTTGGCCCAAACTGACTTACGTGCAAGAGTGCTGTTATCCAGTGTTCTTCCTGAGAACCTGGGTTCAGTTACCAGCACCCACACAGCAGCTCACAACCATCAAGTTACAGGAAGTGACCTGATGTCCTCCTTCTTGCCTCTACAGCATAGGGTATGCATACGGTACACAGATGTACATGCAGCAAAACACACATACACGTAAAATTAAATTTTGCTTTTACAAATAAAAAAAGGAAAAAGGAAACAAATTCTGTTTATTCCTAAGTCCAAATGCAAAACTCGGACACAACTCACCCAGGAGCTACAAGTCCCGGGACCATCTCTGCATGCGCTCGTCACTTCCTTTGAAACTCCCTTTCCCATGACTGGTCTCCACTTCTTCCCTTTCCCCGAGCTATGTGCAGTGGGACAGTTTACCCCCTTCACTTTGCTCCTGATTATCAGTGAAACTAGTGTGCTATCTCTACTCTAGCTGGTCCTTTACTGATACTACATCTCCATCACCAGCCTCTCAGGTCTTAGGATAGCTTCTGATATTTTTCTCCTCTATTCTGCCCTCCTCTAAAACAATGCTCTTAAAAATGGTCACCAACACTACAGAACAAAAGAATCCACTTGGCATCAAGGGGAAAAATTAATATTCATTCATTCTTTTTTTCTTTTTTCTTTTTTTTCCGCTGCTGGGGCTTGAACTCAGGCCTCAGACACGCTGTGTACCCTGTCACTAATTAACAGGGCTCTATACTTAATTTTCCTCATGGCACCCTTTCTTATACTCTATTTCTGACTGTTAATTACATTATTTGTTAATTATTATTAGCTTGTGTATATTAATAAAGACACACACATTAATAGAGTATGTGCTCAAAATTTGTATTTACTAAGAGTTTAGACACTTGCCCCCAAGCCTGATTAAGAGTTTAATACCTAGGATCCACATAGTGGAAGGAGAGAAAAGATTCCCCAAGTTGTCTACTGACCTCTGCATACATAGGTGTGTGTGCACACACACACACATATACACAAATAAATTTTAAATAGTTTAGAAACAGCTCTTCTGAAGAATATGAGACTAAGTCCCCGACTACATGGAGCACATAGGCATATATGTATACACCAATGTGGCTCAAAGAAAAACTCATGTTCATACCCACATGGAAGCCCTACCCATGCCCTCATCTACAGCCCTGCCAGCCATCTCAGAATCCTGTGTCCTACGCTGATAGGCAGAACAGGGTGGTTTGGCAAAGCCTTTCATTTTTAGTTTGGAAAAAATACTCTGTTGAAAGTAAAGAGACACTGAAAAGGGTTTCACAGTTCACCATTCTGACACTGCGCACTGCCTGATTAATAAAGCACATACCGAATATGCCACCACAATCTCTTAAAGATTCAGTACCTATTTCCCAATTCCTTAGGGCAAGACTCGTTCCCGTCGTTAACAACCGGTTTATCCTCCCACCTCCTGAACCTGAGCTCATACCTGCCTTCATCCCTCCCTCCCTGGGGATACTATCCGCTGTTCCACAGTCGCCCCGTCCTGTCCCAGGACAGCAAGACCGTCAATCCTGGGTCCCTAAGACCCCTGTTCCTTCTCGCCGCCGCCGCCCCCAGACGCTGCCAGGCAGGCTGGAGAGCCTAGCCGGGCGGGGGGAGGGGTGTGCCTCGCCTCCCGTGACTGGCCCATATGGCAGCCGATTCCGCCCCCGCTCGCGGGCACCCCTCCAGCCCTCGCCCCCCGAAGGCTGCCCGTCCGCCTCGCACCTCGCCCCGACCCCACCCCACCCCCGGCCTCCCTCACGCCCTCCGTCGGCTCCGGACACACTCACCGTGCTGGGTGAAGACGTTGAAGCCGGCGTCTGCGGTACGCCCCGCCGGGTCCCGCCTGCGGCCCGAGGGCCTGGCTGCGCTGCTGCCCCGGATCCCGCGCGGCTGCGGCTGCTGGAGCCCTGGAGCCTCCCCGACGCGGCCCACCTGCTGCCCCATCCCGCCGCTCGCGTACTCCCGCGCCCCCGCCGACCCCTGCTCACATTCCTCCTCTGCTCCGGCCTCAGAGCTCCTGGCGCCACTCCGGCCTCTCCGTCCCAAGCCCAGGCCCTCTGGGCCTGAGTTGCCGGCAGCTCCGCACGCGGACTCCTCAGAGCCGCTGCCGCGCTTCCGCGCTGCCTCCCAGCGACTCACAGACTCTCCTTCTCCCTCCCCCTCCGGCGGCTCCTCGCCCCAGCCGCCGCCGCCATCTTTAAACCACCGAGCACAGGGCGAGCGTGGGACAGAGCGTCTCCCGCCCCCCTCTCGCCCAGGCACCTCCGCTATTCCGTGGGCGGAGCTCCGAGTGGCCACGCCCCGTGCCACGCCCCGCTGGGTAGAAGCCGGCGCCCACCGGGTCACCGAAGCTTTCCAGGGCTCTCGATTGATTTGCCGCGACCTTCACCCACGGTCAGCTCCACTCACGGCCCCACTTGGAGGACTGTGGGCGCCCAGCCTTTCCTGTCCCACCTCCACCTGTCAAAGTCAGAGGAGGCTGAGAAGCCACCACGTGCGCAGCTCAGTAGCAAACAGCTGAGGCTTGTGAATCCCTGTGCTGCGCTGCCATTCCATTGAGCCCTTCACATACACTTAGCATCAGGCCTACCTAGAGTGACTTTTGAAATGGTACAAAATTCACGGGGAGATGGTCAAGTGCGGGGTTAACTTAATTCCGTGAATTATTTCTTGATGTTCACTTTGCTGTCTTATTGGCAAAGCAGTTGTAGCTCAATTCCTCCTAACTACCGTGGATTTCTCTTGAACTCTTCTACCATCTACCTAACCGCATGTGTTTCTGTTTACTTTAAAACGCCTGATAGTAAATCTAATCTTCCCACAGACAGGTTTTCCCTGCAGGTCAGGCCCTCCTTTGTTGACAAGGAAAAGATAATTGTTTTGACCTTGTTTCTGAGTCAGAACTTACTCATCTTTACCTTTTTGGTGTCTAAATAAAGAGAGAAGGGAAGTTATTTTTATAGATGTGCACCCTGTGTGCAATTGTCTCCGCCAGTCCCACCCCATTTTGTGTTCTTTTATCTTAATGTTTAGCAGGTTGTTTTTTCAATTCTCAGAGACTTGATGCTTATTTCCCACTATTCCTTTTTCTTCCTTGTTAGTTTTGTTCTTTAAAACAATTAGTTACAAACCGGTCAGTGGTGGTGCATGCCTATAATCCCAGCACTTGGGAGGCAGAGGCAGGTGGATTTCTGAGTTCGAGGACAGCCTGGTCTACAGAGTGAGTTCCAGGACAGCCAGGGCTACACAGAGAAACCCTGTCTCGAAAAAACAAAAACAAAACAAAACAAAAAAGAATCAGTTAGTGGACACAGCACTTGAACTTTTGCTTTTGAATGAGGATCGGAGCCATTGCTTAGACCGAGGAAAACAGCCCTGGGAAGAACAGAATTAGCAAAATAGATGTAGTTCCCCTTACATGTCTTTTGAAGACCCGTGTAAGATCCCAAGTGTGTGTTGATGAGACTCAAACTCAGGACCTTAAGTTCCAAGCACATGCTCCTCCACTTGCTACTACCCAACCTCCAGTTGGTTTTGATACAGATATTCACTATTAACGAACCTTAGGGGCTGGCAAGAGATTGGTTAATGGCAAAAAATAAATAAATAGTTGCACTGCAGGCCTGACCACTTGCACTTGGAAGCCCAGGACCCACACAAGAAGCTACTTAGTGGTCATAGTAAAAAGCCAGGTGCACTAGCCCAAGCTCTTGGGATCCTGGCTGATCTACAAGAAGTGGAGAGGCAGAGATGAGGGACTTTCTAGAAGCCAGCAGGCCTGGCTTACATGTGCAGTGGCTTAGGTACCATGTCTTAGTAAACAAGGCAAGAACTGAGAATAAAAGTTGTCCTGTGACCAGCGCACACACACATGCACACACATGCGCTCACACCAAGAACACTCTAAGCTATCCCATTGCCACCCAGGGTACAGACAGATACAACCAAATTTAGTTCCCATAGAAAAGAAGCACTAAGCCGGGCAGTGGTGGCGCACACCTTTAATCTCAGCACTTGGGAGGCAGAGGCAGGTGGATTTCTGAGTTCGAGGACAGCCTGGTCTACAGAGTGAATTCCAGGATAGCTAGGGCTATTATGGAGAAATCCTGTCTCAAAAAACCAAAAAGAAAAAAAAAGAAAAGAAAAACAGGAAGAAGCCGGACGTGGTGGCGCACGCCTGTAATCCCTGCACTTGGGAGGCAGAGGCAGGCGGATTTCTGAGTTCGAGGCCAGCCTGGTGTGAGTTCCAGGAGTGAGTTCCAGGACAGCCAGGACTACACAGAGAAACCCTGTCTCAAAAAACAAAAACAAAACAAAAAAAAAAAAAAAAACCAAACCAAACCAAACAAAACAAAACAAAACAAAAAAAAACAGGAAGCACTATACTTATCACTGGATAGAATATGAATTTTAATTTATATCAAAGTTTTCCTGTACTTAAAATACCTTTTCTTCCTGAGTGTTATGTTGTACCCCTAGCATTATAGGTCCAGAGGCAGTCAGATCACAAGTTCAAGGCTAGACTAACTGCATAGTAAGACCCTGTCTGAAAATTAACAAACAAAAATGACCACACACCTCCATGCTGTGGTATATATTTGTATTCCCAACTCCTAAGAAAGCTGAAGCAGGATAACACTCGAGGCTGAGGATCTGGGTGAGACACAGCAAGACACTGCTCCCAAATATCATTTATATTCTTTTCATTCACAAAGTGGTTGCAGCTACTGAAAAGATTAATTCACAAAGCATGAAGATGATCATAGAAGTAGGATTTGTTTTTATTGTTTGGTTTTTACTTACCCGTGGAATTTCAATTTGGTGACAACAGTTTGGTTTCTCTGCTAATTCGTGAATGAGGGACAGTAATTGCTGTGTAGAACAGTGCTGTGGTTAAGGGCAGGGACTCTGAAATTAGAAGGCTTAGACTCAAAACTTAACTCTGACAGAACAGGGATAGTTATATGCCTGCCACCCCAGAAACTCTGAAGGCTGGAACCAGGAATCAAGCCATCCCAGGCTAGATAGCAAAACCTTTCGTAAAAACAAGCATGAAAGTACAAAGAAAAAAAAAATAAGAGGGGAGGAGGGAGAGAGGACTGGAGGGAAAAGTCTGTGGTGGCACAAGCACTCAGGCAGATGCAGACAGAGCTCTGCGAGTTCAAGGCCAGCCTGGTCTACTGAGAGAGCTAGTTCTGAGGTAGCCAGAGCTATATAGAAAGATCCTGACTTTAAAAAAACAAACAAACAACAACAACAACAACAACAAAAAACAGCAGGCAGATTTCTGAGTGAGTTCCAGGACAGCCAGGCTACACAGAGAAACCCTGTCTCGAAAAAACCAAAAACCAAACCAAACCAAAACAAAACAAAACAACAAAGCCTCATGTAAATATATACTATTATTTGTGCAAAAAAATATATGAGGCAGAGGAAGAAGATTCAGAACCAACCTTGTCTCAAATAAACATAAAACAATAATGCAAAAGTAACAAAGAAGTGCTTGTAGAGTCCATTTACTTATAGATTCTCTAATGGCATTAGCTTCTCTAATTCTGTTTTCTCCTTTCTGTTATGCTTTAATACAGTTTTTATTACCGAGAGTCTCATATGTGTGCACATGTACTTTGATCATCTCCTCCCATGTCTCAGCCCTTCCTCTACCCTTGTCCCTGAGTGTGCACAACCAGCCTACCAATGGGCATGTCCCCAGAGAGAAACCACCCTCCCTCCCCAGCAGCCGCCAACTATCAAGAACTTCTCAGCTAGAAGTGGGGCCTCATGAGTGCCTCCTCAATCCATACTGGTATTTTGGCTTGCTTGATTGTGTGTGTGTGTGTGTGTGTGTGTGTGTATGATTTATTTATTCACTTTGCATCCCTCCTCTCCTTCCAGTCCCATTCTTACAAATCCCTCTCTACATTACCCATTCCTCTTCTCAGAGAAGGGGAAGCCCTCACTTGGGTACCACCCCACTCTGGGACATCTTCTCCCACTGAGGCCCAACCAAGCAGTCCAGTTAGGGGAGGGGAAACCAACAGTAGAGACAGCCTCTGCTCCAATTGTTAGGGGCCCCACTTGAAGACCAAGCTGCACATCTGCTACAAATGCATAAGAAGTCTAGGTCCAGCCCTGTGTGCTCTTTGTTGGTGGTTCGATCTCTGCGAGCCCCCAGGGGCCCAGGTTAGTTGACTCTATAGGTCTTCTTGTGGTGTTCTTGACCCCTCCTGTCACTCAGTTCTATCCCCAACTCTTCCACAAGACTCTGGGCTCCCTGATGTGTGACTGTGGGTTTCTGCATCCGTTTCCATCTGCTGCTGGGTGAAACCTCTCAGAGACAGTTACACCTGGCTTCTGTCTGCAAGCATAGCCGAATATCACTAATAGTGTCAGGGGTTGGCTCTCTCCCATGGGATGTGTCTCAAGATGGGACTGGCTTGATTTTGGGCAGGACTTTTGGAGATAAGTAAAGCCTCTATGAGTTCCTCAGTGCAACGGCCGTGCCACGTCCAGGTGTGACCAAAGCTAAGGGCAGCCCGGATCTGTGGGCATAAATTAAAATATTTAGAGTGATTTGACGACATTTAGCAAAGCAATAGTAAGTGCCCACTAGGGCCTGTGAACATCTCAACCATGGGCTTTGGACGAGATTAACAGTGACAGGCAGGAATTCCCTCCCGTGGAACAAGCCTCAGATTTAGTTTTTTAAAGATTACATGGTGTCTTAGTTAGGGTTTTACTGCTGTGAACAGACACCATGACCAATGAAAGTTTTATAAAAAACAACATTTAATTGGGGTTGGCTTGCAGGCTCAGAGGTTCAGTCCATTGTCATCAAGGCAGAAACATGGCAGCATCCAGGCAGGTATGGTACAGGAGGAGCTGAGAGTTCTACATCTTCATCTGAAGGCTGCTAGTAGAAGACTGACTTCCAGGCAGCCAGGGTGAGGGTTTTAAGCCCACACCCACATTGACACACCTACTCCAACAAGGCCACACCTCCTAATGAGGTCACTTCCTGGGCCAATCATATACAAACCATCACACATGGATAACCCCTAACAGCTATGCCCCTATTGCACTGGGAGGCACACCCTGCCTGGCAAGTCAGCGTTGTACCTTGCACGGCTGACGTCTTACCCAGGGCTGGACCACTGATGTCTTACCCAGTGGCCTACATAGCACTTTTTAGTATTACAAAAGCTAGCCTGCAGGGAGGAAGTTTCCCAACCAATTCCAGATTGAATTCTGTATGCCCTACAACCACAGTGCACAGTGTCTTCAGCAACAGGATTATACTGTCTAGTTATGGTAGGTAATTAAGAGCAATAGCAGGGCTGGGTGAGATAACTGCCCATGAGATAAAGGCAGTTGTTACCAACATTAATAATCTAAATTTGATCCCTGGGACTCACATGGGAAGAGAGACAATGCCCTCAGATTGTCTTCTGACATCTACATGTGCCCATAACATGTTCTCTCTCACACACACAGTAAATAAATAAATAAATGTTTTAAAATTTCCTGCTCAAGAAAGCTAATTAAGATAAGAAAAAAAAAAAAAAGAGCGGTAGCACTTTGCCTGTTGTCTGGGGACTTTCAAGGGGGCTTCAAGACCAATAACTTGTAAGGAAGTGTGGGAAGTGTGTCAACACCTGGGACTGAGATTCTCACGTACTAGGCCATGTAGCCCTTATAGGAGAAGGGCTAGCCACCCATGCAGGGTACTGTGCTCAAACTCTTATATTTTTTTTCCTTTATTTACTTCTTGGGACATATTTTCACTATGTAGCCTTGGCTGTCCTGGGATTTGCTATATAGATCAGGCTGGACCCAAACAGAGTTTGGCCTCTGCCTCCTAAGTGCTGAGATTAAAGGCATGCAACCTACATCCAGCTTTATTATATTTGCTAATTGGCTACAAAGCAGTGGGTTTCCATAAGGGCTCTTCAGACATCCTTAGATTTTTTTCTTTTTTAACCCAGCTCCTCTTCCTCTTCTTCCCCAACTCCCTTGCCCCACCACCCTTTGAACTTCCAGAGTCTCCCACTTCTTTCATATACTGTGTTCTACCTCCCCTCCCCCACCAAGGTCGCTTCCTCTCTCCTCTCTCATGGGCTCTTTCTGGCTTCCTGTCTCCTTTTTCCAGTTTTGAGACATGGTCTCTTTCTGTAGCCCAGGCTACCACAGACTCACAGCACTCCTCATGCCTCAGTGCTAAGTGCTCTGATTAGAGTCCTAGGTTACCCTTGCCCCGCATGAAACTCTGGTAACCCAGCTCTCTCCATCCTCCTGCTTGTCTCGCCTCCCAGGTGCTGGGATGTGTAGATGGGGCTGCCGTGCCTACCTCCACCGATCTCTAAGACCTATGGGGACCAATGCAAACACTCTGGAAGTGAAGGCTTAGGGCACATCCATGATCTTACAGAGTTTTCTACTCTTCTGTTTTCAGAGTGAAGGGAGAGTTTTGAGAATTCACAATGAAAAGCAGAGAATAGACTAGGGAGGGTGTCTTAGTTGGGGTTTCACTGCTGTGAACAGACACCATGACCAATGCAAGTTCTAAAAAGACAACATTTAATTGGGTCTGACTTACAGGCTTAGAGGTTCAGTCCATTGTCATCAAGGCAGAAACATGGCAGCATCCAGGCAGATATGGTACAGGAGGAGCTGAGAGTTCTACATCTTCATTTTCGAGACAGGGTTTCTCTGTGTAGCCCTGGCCCCATATTTAGAGTTTTCATAGGCACTCCCCCTTCTCTCTACATCTAGATGGACAGACAGACAGTGTTGTCGATCACAGCTCCACACCAAGAGAAGCCAGTGATGAGTGGCTGTGGTCCCCAAGCACTGACTCAGACTGCCCCAAACGACATGTCTAAGGTGGGAGTGGTTTCATGAAGTTTCCACAGTTGCCAAACACAGAAAACAGTAGTTCAAGGCATTTTTAAAGTATATTAACAGAACATTACGTAGGCAGGTTATAGCAAGGTGGGAAAAATCTCTGCTATAGACTTGAGTTCCCCTAGCTGGAAGGGGAACAGGGCACCACACCACATGGGGGCAAGGAGGGGTCAGGACACTTGACTAGTAGTCAGCTAAGTTGGTACATTCCAAAAGGTTTTGCCTTATAGTCACAAAGATGTAGGTCGGGGGACTGGAGAGACAGCTCAGCAGTTAAGAGCATTGACTGCTCTTCCAGAGGTCCTGAGTTCAATTCCCAGCAAACACAGAGTGGCTTACAATAATAAATATAATCGTTTAGTTAAATGTAATCATTTAGTTCTAATCAGCCAATCTGCCTTAGAAATCTTTAACAGATGTGTCTATTTTCTGGGAGTTTCAGTTCACAGGGTTATGTGGGACGCTGTGACTTTAGGCTCAGGTGACTTCTCTGTTGAATTGTGCTACTGCTTAGCCTCTTCCTGCTTTGCTCTGCCCACACCGGCTCCTTGCCTTTAGCGCCAACCAGTTCACTAAACCGAAAGTATTTATGGGCCAGCAAGAGGGCTCGGTGTGTGAAAGCACTTGCTGCCAAGACTTTAGACCTGGATTTGATATCTAGGACTCACAAGGTAGAATAAGAGAACCAATACTCAAAAGTCATCCTCTGACTGTCACACATGACTTGATTGCTCATACACATATATACACATTCTTACACACACACACACACACACACACACACAAATATAAAAAGTTTTAAACAAACTTCATTTCTCGTTGTTTAGCCTAAACTCTTCCTCCCCTTTACTATATAAAGAGGCTAAAATTGTATATACTGTTTCAAAGTTATTTTTCCAAGATTCCTTGGGTTATAGTCACCTAATGGCCTTCGGGTCCTAGTCCTCCAACCCCTACCTTGCCTACAGTAGGCACACATGCTGTAGCAAGTCAACCTAATTTATCATGTCTCCTCTGTAATCACTTTGTAATACTTCTATTCTCCCCAGTATGGTCCTGTGTGCCCCTCCCCCTTACAGAGCCCAGAGACTACTCAGATCCTATCTCCACCATAAGAGAACCTCAGACTCCTCAGACTTCAACAGGGACCTGAGAGTCTCCTGGGAAATATAACTGCAAGAATTCTTTGCCTTTAAAATTAGCTTACTACCGGGCAGTGGTGGCACACGCCTGTAATCCCAGCACTTGGGAGGCAGAGGCAGGCAGATTTCTGAGTTCGAGGCCAGCCTGGTCTACAAACTGAGTTCCAGGACAGCCAGGGCTACACAGAGAAACCCTGTCTCGAAAAAAAAAATTAGCTTGCTTTCGGCCACATCTTCCAAATATGATGAATTAATTTTTTTCATATCTGTATTCTATGTGTCTTGGTCAAATCTATCCCCCCCATATGTTTAATTTTTGGTATATAGCTCAGTGTTATAGAGTTGGAGAGAGTGTTAGAGGTCATTTAGGTTAGTCTGGAAACTCTCCTATAGTAATTCTACTAAGGGAATCCATTTATTTTGAAGGGCAATGGTTATCTAATGTTATCCCTAAAGATAAAATAAAGCATACTCACTTGAGGTCTGGGGATGGAACTCAGTAGGTAGAGTGCTTGCCTGGTATAGGCAAAGCACTCTATCACATCCCTCGTATCACATAAACCAAGTGTAGTTGTATGCACCTGTAATCCCAGTACCAAGGAAGTAGAGGAAGGAGAGAGGATAAGGAGTTTAAATAATGAGTTCAAACCCAGCCTGGGCTACATGAGAAGAGAGGAGAGGAGAGTCCACTTGCAACTTCTCCCTGTTCATTCCTGATCTTGGTTCCGCCCTCCAGCTGCACAGAGCAAATCTTGGTCTTTCTTCTGCACCACAGTCCTTGAAACACTGGGAAGCCATCCTGAATCTTCAAATATCTTTTTCACTGCATACATGCATATGCAAGTTTGCTTAGATGTTTATTATATGTTCCGTGTGTTTCTTCTTGAAAAAAGTATTCTTTTTTGCTTTTGTTTCGTGTAAGTGTGTATGTGCATGGTTACGTCTACATGAGAATAGGTTCCTGGAGAAGCCAGAAGAGAGCTTTCAGATCCCCAGAAGATGGAATTACAGGCAGTGTGAGTCACCTGCTGTGGGTGCTGGGACGTGAACACCCATCCCTTGGAAGAGTAGTTCGCGTTCTTGACTGCTGAGCCATCTCTACAGCCTGTGCTTATTCATCTACCTGCTCTGAAACCACTTGTGTAGACAAATGGAAAAGGGGGAAATGCTGTCGCTGTAAGTATCGCATTTCTCTGAAGCGATCTGGGCATGCAGTACTTTGGATTTGAGCTGCTCCTTTTCTTCATTGTTGTATTAAATCTTTAAAGACCTATAGACTGCCAAATGCAGCCCTGCTTATAGATCAATACTTTAAAAGTTGCTCTGACAGTAGCAAGGGGGAAGCAGAGAAGGAATTTTATCTGGCCGAGATAGAATAAGTCATTCTCTTTGAAGGCGAAGAGATGGTGTAAGTGACCTCCTGGTGTTCCTTTTAGCCCCAGGAGTCTAGCATTCAATATTTCTTTGATTAAAAAATCTTATAAATTATTAAGAGACTGTTTCAAACAATTGGCAAAGTGCTTCATAGATGTTACCAGTAGCACTGTCTATTCATTTTAAATTAATAAGTTAGTACTCACTTTCCTTTCATGGTAATAATGAAAGAGCTGACTAACCAATCGATTTTACATGTAACCTATCATCAAGTGCAGTGTAATAGGCTCAGGCCTGAGCTGGAAATTATGGGAAGTGGGGTTGTTTCAGTAACCTGTTGTTACATAACAAACCATAGTGAAAACATGGCTTAAAATGACGATTCATGGGGAATGGTACCATACATATCATCCCAGCACTTGAGAGGTAGAGATGGGCAGACCGGGAGTCATCCTCAATATTCCAGAGTTCAAAGCCAGACTAAAGTACACAAAACCCTACTTTAAAAATAAATATATAGAGCCGGGCGTGGTGGTGCACGCCTGTAATCCCAGCACTTGGGAGGCAGAGGCAGGCGGATTTCTGAGTTCGAGGCCAGCCTGGTCTACAGAGTGAGTTCCAGGACAGCCAGGACTACAAAGAGAAACCCTGCCTCGGAAAAACAAAAAAAAAAAATAAATAAATAAAAAATAAATAAATAAATAAATAAATAAATATATAGCCGGGCAGTGGTGGCACATGCCTTTAATCCCAGCACTTGGGAGGCAGAGACAGGCAGATTTCTGAGTCTGAGGCCAACCTGGTGTCAGTGAGTTCCAGGACAGGCCAGCCAGGGCTACACAGAAAAACCCTGTCTCGAAAAAACTAACTAAATAAATAAACAAATAAGAATCTCTGGCTTACTGCTTCGTGTTATCCTATGCATTGGCTAGATAACTCTAACCTTGGTTATTTCTGGACAATTTTACTGAAGGGTCAGCTGAGCAAGAAGGGACATGATGGTCTGTCTCATTCAAGTCTGACAACAGCTGCTGTCAGTTGGCGGTTCCAGGCTCTCCCCTGTAAGGCTGCTTGCTGCGACCTGAACCATGCCCCTCCCTCTATTCACATCTGAAGTCCTGACTTCCCAGGACCCTGTCTAGAGAGCCGCTATGAGCTGTTCTCACCAGAGCTGTGCCTCTTTCTAAGCCGGCGATCCGGAAGGACGAAGCCATATTCAGCTCGAGCGCCAAGATTGTGAAACCCAATGGCAAGAAGCCGGACGAGTTCGAGTCTGGCAGCTCTCAGGCGCTGCTCGAGCTGGAGATGAACTCAGATCTCAAGGCGCAGCTGCGGGAACTCAACATCACCGCAGCCAAGGAAATTGAAGTTGGTAGTGGTCGGAAAGCTATCGTAGTTTTTGTACCAGTTCCTCAGCTTAAATCTTATCAGAAAATCCAAGTCCGGCTAGTTCGTGAATTGGAGAAAAAGTTCAGTGGGAAGCATGTAGTCTTCATTGCTCAGAGGAGGATTCTGCCCAAGCCAACCCGGAAAAGCCTTACGAAAAATAAACAAAAGCGCCCCAGAAGCCGCACCCTGACAGCAGTGCATGACGCCATCCTTGAGGACTTGGTCTTCCCAAGTGAAACTGTGGGCAAGAGAGTCCGTGTGAAACTGGATGGCAGCCGGCTCATAAATGTTCATTTAGACAAAGCACAGCAGAACAATGTGGAACACAAGGTCGAAACTTTCTCTGGTGTGTACAAGAAGTATTAATTTTGAATTCCCAGAGTTTCAGTTGTAAGAAAATGACTGAGTAAAGTGTCATTCATAGGAAAAAAAAGTCTAGATAGCCTAGAATAGCCTAGAATTGACACCTACCCTTTGCCTCAGTCTTTCTTCCTGGTGCTAGGCGCTCTGTCCTGCACAGTTTGCTTTTGGAAATCTGACGGCAGTGACTTAGGAACAAAGAAATGACTGACAGAAGAAAAGACAGGTACGGATAGAGAGAAGCTAGAACTGGGTGAGCTCAGTTTGCTTTGCTGGAGGACACCTGGCAACAACGTCTCTGTCGGGGATTGGTCTCAGGCTGTGGATATCCGGGAGGGAGAGGCTGCGGCTGCTAGGGTTTTTTGTTGTTGTTGTGGTGGTGGTGGTGTTTTTTGTTTTTTGTTTGTTTTTTGTTTGTTTGTTTGTTTCATAGTAGTCAATTGTACAGAGGAAGGATTTGGTAGAGCCCCACCCCCCACCCCCAGCCTCACTGAGGTAGCTTCTTCCATTTCTCTGGGCCTGAGGCATGGAAGTCCTTGACATGGCTGTGTCCCTGTCAATAGTACACATTCACTAAGGATTTTATTCATTCCCCATAGTTGGGATTATAGGCATACACCCATTATGTCTAGATAAATGTAGTAACGCTGAATGTCTGTTGTCATTATCAGCATCACTTATAAAACTCAAGGTGCTAGACATCTGACTTTCGCATTAGTACCCAAGGTGCAGAATTCACAGACCTCTCAGAAACAAGCACACATACACTTAACAGTTGTCTGGAGAGATGGCCCAGTGGTTAAGAGCACAGGTTACTCTTTCAGAGGACTCAAGTTTCATTCCCAGCACTAATCTGGTGTCTCGCAATCATCCCTAACTCAGTTGAGGGGATCTAACTGTCTTTTTTTTTTTTTTTAAGATTTATTTATTTATTATATGTGAGTACATTGTAACTGTCTTTAGATATCCCAGAAGAGGGCATCAGATCTCATTACGGATGGTTGTGAGCCACCGTGTGGTTTCTGGGATTTGAACTCAGAACCTTCGGAAGAGCAGTCGGTGCTCTTAACCGCTGAGCCATCTCTCTCTCCGGCCCAGGATCTAACATTCTTTTTTGTTTGTTTGTTTGTTTGTTTGTTTTGGGTTTTGTTTGTTTGTTTGGTTGGTTGGTTGGTTTTTGGTTTTTTTGAGACAGGGTTCTCTGTGTAGCCCTGGCTGTCCTGGAACTCACTCTGTAGACCAGGCTGGCCTCAAACTCAGAAATCTGCCTGCCTCTGCCTCCCAAGTGCTGGGATCACAGGCGTGTGCCACCACCGCCCAGCGGGGTCTAACATTCTTATGACCTCTGGGGATGAAGTACATATACATACATGCAGGGAAAGCAGTCATATACACAATGTAAGTATAAATAAATCTATTTAAAAAAAAAAAAAAAAGAGGCCAGCAGAGCAGTGGTGACACACGCCTGTAATCCCAGCACTTGGGAGACAGAGGCAGATTTCTGAGTTCGAGGCCAGCCTGGTGTACAAAGTGAGTTCCAGGACAGCCAGGGCTACACAGAGAAACCCTGTCTCAAAAAAAAAAAAACAAAAGAACCAAAAAAGAAAGAAAGAAAGAAAGAAAGAAAGAAAGAAAGAGGCAGGAACTGGGCGTGGTGGCGCACACCTGTAATCCTAGCACTTGGGAGGCAGAGGCAGGCGGATTTCTGAGTTCGAGGCCAGCTGATCTACAGAGTGAGTTCCAGGACAGCCAGGGCTACACAGAGAAACCCTGTCTTGAAAAAAAAAAAAAAAACAATAAAATAAAATAAAATAAAATAAAATAAAATAAAATAAAATAAAATAAAATAAAATAAAGAGGCAGAAGGCAGCACTATTTTTAGTGTCAGTTGGGCCCCACATCCATGAACTGTCGGCTTTCTGTCATGGCTGCTTGCTGCCCGCCCTCCCTGTTGTCCCAGGCTGATGTCTCCACCTCAATTAGCAGTCCCTCACTGCTGCATCACTTCAAGGCATGTAATTTAAGGACAATTTGTAACAATCTCTTTGACTTTCCTGGTGGATTAACCATTATGCCTGTGTTAGTATATATTGTTAGCTTATTTTTTTTTAATGTTGTGGCCATCTGTGTTATGCTAATGATAGCTTCTATCAAAACAGCACACTGTACAACTTGTGGGAAAGAATTTAGCGTTGGAGGGCAAAAGCAGTGACTTCAAGAATGACTCTCATCCCGGGCACGGTGGTTAAGGCAGGAAGGAGAATCTATCACAGTTAGATACAAGATAATTTGAGCTATAGATGGAGAGTCTTGTCAAAAATAAATAAATACTGTAAATTTGAAAGACCCAGAGCTCAGGAGGTCATGGGGCCTAGGGGAGAGCCCACTATTGTTTTACTTAACAGGATGTTGTCAAACTGCCTTCTAAATGCTATGTTTATTACACATAGATTGGTGCTGTTCTCAGTCTTGGCCAGAGAAGTTTCTGCAGTGGTGACCGGTTAGTGTAGAGACTCATATAACTAGTCAAGGTAGTCTGAATAAATAAGTCCTCAACTTTAAATGGGACCTCTATATCAACTCTTCGTCCCCAGCTTCAAGGCACAAGGAATGTCACAAAAAAAAGGAGATGAAGAAGGTGGAAAGACTAGAAGAGCCAGAGGAAGGGCAGGAGTGCTGCGAAGTCACAGGAGTGACTGCCAATGTGCTCATTAACTCAAGACAGCAAGATCAGTGTCCCAGCCAGTGGGCACACTAACTGGACCAGTGAGTTACAGAACAAAAGGAGAGGTGTGAAGAGGAGAAGGGGAGGGGCTGGCAAAGTATCAGGGAGAATGAGGGAGAAGTCAGAGGTAGATATGATCAGGATACATTGTAGACATGTATGAAACTGTCAAAGATTAAAGATAGACTGACTCTCAAAAGTTCAGGGTGGGAAAGGCAAGTACTTCCACTCAGTTCAGTCTCTTTTGTGGGCAGGGTGTCAGGTGTCTGGGATTACAGGCATGTGCAACAACACCGAGTTTTATGCAGTGCTGGTGGGGAGCCAGGGCTTCCTGCCTTCTAGGCAAACCAGCCTTCCAACCTCATTACATCCCCAGCCCCAAATTGAATACTCTCCTCTCTTCCATGACTCCAGAGCCCAGATTAAAATAGATGCTGTCAGATGCAGCACCAAGGGACATGCGTCCATGTGCATCAGCACCTGTGCTCCATGAGTCTGTGGAATCATGACTCCCACTTGAGACGTTTTGTTAGCAAATAGAAAGGGAAATTTTAGATGGATGAGGTGGCATGCACCTTTAATCCCATCACTGGGGAGGCAGAGGCAGGCAGATCTCCATGAGTTTGAGGCCAACTTAGTCTACACAGTGAGTGAGTTCCACACCAGCCAAGGTTATTACATAGATATATTGTCTCAAAAAGAAAGAAAGAAAGAAAGAAAGAAAGAAAGAAAGAAAGAAAGAAAGGAAGGAAGGAAGGAAGGAAGGACAAACTAGACTTTGATCTACCTACATACTCAACAGACAGTATAAATATAAATGCTGGCTAATACTATTGTCTATAATACTTTGTGGGGGGGAAAGGGGGGTTGTGACAGGGTCTCCTGTAGCCCAGGCTGGCCTGAAAACCTACATGGCCAAAGATGGCCTTGACCTCTCTGTCCCCCACTCATCCTGGGTGCTAAGAGCCTAGGAAGGAAGGAAGGAAGGAAGGAAGGAAGGAAGGAAGGAAGAAAGAAAGAAAAAGAATTTTTGCTGACAGATGGATTGTTCCCTTAGAGTACAGAACTGAAACTGACAAGTCCTACTGACAACCATGTTTTTTATGGTCTGCCAAGCAGCGCCTCTAATCACAGGAACAATTGCAAAATGTTCTTCCTAGCTTTTAAAGACTCTGAAAAAAAAAAAAAGAAAAAGAACAAGTTTAAAATAGGTTTCATGATTTGGTGAAGCGAAGAACATATAAAAAATAAGATTATATTTTGCCCAAAGACAAACTAGACTTTGATCTACCTACATACTCAACAGACAGTATAAATATAAATGCTGGCTAATACTATTGTCTATAATACTTTGTGGGGGGAAAGGGGGGGTTGTGACAGGGTCTCCTGTAACCCAGGCTGGCCTGAAAACCTACATGGCCAAAGATGGCCTTGACCTCTCTGTCCCCCACTCATCCTGGGTGCTAAGAGTCTAGGAATGCATCCACACACCCAGCTTCTATAAACGTCTTACCCAAAATTAAAACTTCCTACCTGCTAAAGTCTTGCACTGTCTGCCTTGTACGGAACCCTGTACATAACACACAAGCATGTGTGGCAGGGCTTTGCTATATAGCCCATGGCTAGCCCTGAACCTTAGCCACCCTCCTGCATTAGCCTCTTCAGGGCTGGGATTACAAGTAAGTTGCTACCAGACCCAGCTCAACTGCATTTTTTTTTTTTTAATTTAGTGTTTGGCAGAAGCTTGAAAGTCGTTTTCTGACACACCACCCCCACCCACCCCCACAGTAAATAAATAAATGTAATTTAAAATCCTTTTAAAGTAAAAAGAGGGTTAGTAATGTAGCTTGGTTTACCCAGCATGCAATGCTCTAGGTTTAACCCCCAATACCACCAAACATAAACACAGCAGCAATAACCCTGAAGCCTTGATTGGTGTAAAGTCTTCTCATAATAAAAGAGGCTTGCTGTGACTATGCACAGACCTTCAGGTGTGAGGAGGCCGTCATAAGGCTGGTGTATGCTTTCTGAGAGGAGACTTGGAACTGGTCTAGATAACTAGAATAAAATCCATCTGAGAATTTAACTCCAGTGCTGATGAGCTTACTAACTCGCCTTTCCAAGTAGCAGGAAGGGAGACACAGAGTCGCTAGCTCTCCACACCCAGGCTCATGCAGGCTCGAGAATCTGGACATGATAAAATCCCTTGCTCAGATAAACCTGGCAAAGTCTTTGCAGACTCCATGGTTCAATATGAAGGCCATTGTTCTAGATAGGGTAATAAAATAGGAAAAAATGGGTGGTCTAATTATTGGAGAAATAACTACCTTCAGGCATGACTGTATGTAGGAAATATAAGATACTTAGCTGGTTTTAGAAAGAGTACCACAACTTGAAATACAAGATACAAGACACATACCCTTGATATGACTGCATTGCAGGAGCAATACTAAGCCACAGACAGAACTGTAGACGGCTCAGGTTTGCCACCCGGCCTGATGACCTATTTGATTCTCAGAGCCCACAGGGTAGGAGGAGAGAACGATTCCCACAAGCTGTCCTATGACTCCCACACACACTGCGGCATACACCCTCTCCATAAATGCACACAAAATAATAGTAACTAAAATTAAAGGTTTATAAGTAGTTCAGTGGGCCGGAGAGATGGCTCAGTGGTTAAGAGCACTGGCTGTTCTTCCAGAGGTCCTGAGTTCAATTCCCAGAAACCTCATGGTGGTTCACAACATCTGTAATGGGATCCGATGCCCTCTTCTGGTGTGTCTAAAAGTAGTTCAATAATTAGAGAGCACTTTTGAAGAGAACTTAATTTTATAGAATGTAATTTCTAAGAATTTCTATCATAATCCTAATTAAAATCCATTTCATATCAAGCAACTATTTTCATCTTTATGCTAAATTATGTTGTGCACATATATTTAGAGTCTCTCTAGTACAGCTGCATTCCATTTTGATGCTCTAAAAAGTTGGTCAGTCTGGTGTGGGCCCTTCCCGAACTACGTTTGTTCTCAGGCTTTTTGTGTAGGTGCTGTGTCAGGGACTCGGGTTACAGCTGTAAAAGGAGTTCTTATCTCTTCCAGGAAACTGTAGTCTTGGGGAGATATCAGTCAAGAAAACTGATAATTAGACTAGACTGGGCTAAGTGCTGAGGCAGGGGAAATGATCTACCAGCGGAGAAGTAGGGCAGGAAGGCTTTTCCAGCTCAGGAATCCAGAGGGCTGGCAGGAGTCAGCCTGGGAAGCTAGGGTGGGGGAAGGGAGGAAGGCAGCATCCTCCCAGTCCAGGAGAGACCAGAGAGACCATGGCACCGGCGGGGGCGGGCGGGCGTGCTGGCGGGCGCGCACTGTGAAGCTTTCTGTTACCATTTTAGCATCACCAAGTGTCTGTGTTTGCTGAGCACAGCAGAAATCATAGAAAGCATGGAAGATGATGGGCTGTGAGCGATCCCTGTAGTGTGAGACCGAGAGGCAGGAAACACTGTTTCCACACAGGCAAACCAGAATAAGGGTCGGGACACAGATGCAAATTCAGTTCTGTTGTTTTGATTCCAGGTCCCACCGAGTAGTTCAAGGTATGATCCCCCTGCCTCAGTTTCCTCATCTGTGCTGCTGGGATTACAGGCAAGCAGCACTACTCAGCTCAAATTTCCATTGTTGTGGCTTGCTTGTTTCTTTGTTTTGCTCTGCTTTTTTTGAGACAAGGTCTCATTATATAGCCCTGGTCGGCGTGGAACTCGAGGAGACCTACCCTCCTCTGAGAGCCAGGGACAAAGGAGTATGCTACCACGCCTGTTTGCTTTACGTCATATTTCTTGGTTTTGGTGGGCTGGAGATCACTAGGGCCTTGCACATGCTAAACCAGCATTCCACCATTGAGCTAGTCCTCAGCTCCCCCCCCCCTTTTTTTTTTCTTTTTTCAAGAGAGGGTCTCTCTGTGTAGTTTTAGCTGATCTAGAACTCACTTTGTAGACCAGCCTGGTCTCAAACTCAGAGATCTGCTTACCTCTGCCTCCCAAGTGCTGGGATTAAAGGCATGAACTACCCGGGCATTTCTTTCACTTTTTTTTTTTTTTTTTTTTTTTAAATTTTTACTTTCCATTTCTTTCACTTTTAACCCTTAAGTTGCTCAGTCTGGCCTTAAAGTATCTCTGTAGCCCAGGCAGGCCTTGAACCTATGATCTTCCTTTCTGTGCTACCAGGTTCAAATTATGATCATATTTTTCCATTAATTTATTTATCTATTCACTTTACATCCTGATTGCAGTCCCTCCTATTCCCTGTACCCCCCACAGTCCCTCCCCTCCCCCTCCCCCTTCCCCTTCTCTGAGAAGGGGAAGGTCCCCCCTGGGTATCCACCTACCTGTCACTACAGCACTAAGTACATCCTCTCACTGAGGCCCAAGAGGGCGGGCCAGTTAGGGAACAGGATCTATAGTCAGGCAACAGAGTCAGGACCTGCATGAAAACCAAGTTGCACATCTGCTGCACATGTGTGTGGGGGCGGAGGGAGGGGCTAGGTCCAGTCCATGTAAGCTCTTTGGTTTGTGGTTCAGTCTCTGGGAGGCTCAAGGGTCCAGGTTAGTTGACGCTCAGTCTTCCCGTGGAGTTCCTACCCCCTTCCAGTCTCTCAAGCAAGCAACTCTGCTCAACACATTTATATTCTGGTGTTTTTGATTTTGCTTTAAGAAATAAAGTCCTTGAGTACTTTCTCACTCATGTGGCCTATTGCGTGTGTGTGTGTGTGTGTGTGTGTGTGTGTGTGTCTTTCTCTCTCCCCTCCCTCCCTCTTTCCCTCCCTCCTTCCTTCCCTCCCTTCTTCCTTCCTTCCTTCCTTCCTTCCTTCCTTCCTTCCTTTCTTTCTTTTAAAAGAATAAAAAGAAAAAAAGAACAGGGTCTCATTATGTAGCCCGGGATGGTCTGGAACTCTCTATGTGTAGACCGGGCTGGCCTTGACCTACTTGCCTCTGTCCCCTAAGTACTAGGATTAAAGGAGTGTACCCCACTCCCCACATAGCTTTGCTTTAAATAGTTTCCTTGCTACTTTGCAAAGAAAAATAGCATGATAGCTATTCACAGACACACATTCTACATACACACACACTTAAAATTTTCCAGCTTGACATTCTGCTCTCTGTGAATCTGTGCGCACTTACTCTTTTCCAAATCTACTCCGAGAAGCTTGCAGAGAGCCTCCTGCTTATCCTGAAAGTCTGAGACCTGCATCAGGAGTATGCGGTCCTAACCACACCTAAGAAAAACAATTTGGGGCCAGATGTGGTATTGAGCACCCAGAGTCCCAGCTACTTGGGAGTCTGAGGCAAAGGGGCCGTGTGAGCTACAGATTGATGGCTGGGCAACAACAACAACAACAACAACAACAACAACAACAACAGGAGGAGGAGGAGGGGGGGAATTAAAGAAAGAATAAACGTCAACTCAGTCACGTCGGCCAGAATTTAGTCATCACTCGAGATATCCTCAGTGGCCCCTAAATGTCCTTCACTGTTCTCTCACCCATTATAATCTTCTGCTCTCTGTGATCATAACCTCTTCAGATTAGTCGTAGCTTAATATCAGTCAGTTGGGCTTTGTCCACTAGGATCAGTGATCTCTGATTTATGATTGGATCTGTGAGGAAGCCATCTGGAGAAGCCGTTCAGAACAGAACCATCCAGCAGCCTGTAGATGTCTCCCTTAGACAGAGAAAGGAAAGGGAGTGGCTACCAAGACCTTCCCAGAGTAATCTGGCTTGACCGCATACTTTCCCGTCTACCCTGGCACATCAAGTCACTGCGGCACTAAGTACATCCTCTCTCACTGAGGCCCAAGACAATGGGCCTTTCCCCTTTCTCAATGGCAATCTGTCTCTTCTACATTTGTTTCCTCCTAAAACTTGAAACAACACAAGACTTCCTTCATTGAAATTTCTGAAAACCAGAAAATCTAATTATCTGAATTGTTTGTTTTTTTGTTTATTTATTTATTTATTTATTTATTGCTTTTTCGAGACAGGGTTTCTCTGTGTAGCCCTGGCTGTCCTGGAACTCACTCTGTAGACCAGGCTGGCCTCGAACTCAGAAATCCACCTGCCTCTGCCTCCCAAGTGCTGGGATTAAAGGCGTGCGCCACCACGCCCGGCTTATCTGAATTGTTAACATTTTAAGTAAACTGCCTGAACATACCCTTTGAAGCCACTGCATTTTATCTCAGACTTGAGGGTGCCTCTTTCTTTCTTTTGCTGATTTATTTATTTATTATTTATTTATTTATGTCTGAGCCTGTATGAGTTTATCTGAACCATTCACAGTGCAGAAACCAGCAGAGGGCAGAGGGCAGCTTCAGATCCCACGGCATTAGAGTGACTGACTGTTACTGTATGCGGACAAGTTGGCAGTGGGAACTGAACTCTGGACTGTTCTGCAAGAACAGTCTTAACCACTCAGCCCTCTCTCCATCCCAAGACTTGAGCTTTCAAAAGAACATGGGAATACTTGTGACTCACAGGTGGTGCTTTGGGTCAAAACAAAGTGTTAAAGTATAATGAAGTCATCCACGAGCATTCACACAACACACATTCCTTATATTTTACTGGTGAGAGGTCTCAGAAGCCCAAGCAAACCTGAGTGTCTCAGCCTTCTTTCTTACTGCCTGCTGAACCAGATGTAGACCCCTCAGCTGGTTCTCCAGCACCATGTCCACCTGCAGACCACCAAGCTTCCTGCATGACAATAGTGGACTGAACTGTAAGCCAGCCCCAGGTAAGCATTTTTTCTTTGTAAGGGTTGCCATGGTCATGGTGTCTCTTCACAGCAATAAAACTCTAACTAAGATAAGGTGTTCACTAGTGGTGCTGGGGATGAAGAGACCTCCAGACAGGATGGAGGTTGCCAAAGAGAACTTTGGATGGATGGGACTTTGGGGTCGGTCTATGGGAGACATCATCTCCCCTCACATTTGTTCATGTTACTTACAGGGTGCTGGTCACGGTGCTTCAAATACTAAGCACTTGTACACATCTTTTTAAAACCTAATAACAAACCCATGTGCTTTTGTTATTCCAGTTCTCAGACAAGAAACTCAAGGCAGCCAAAATACTCAGTCAATAAATAGTAGCACCATGGGTTTTTTGTTTGTTTGTTTTGTTTTGTTTTGTTTTGGGTTTGTTGTTGTTGTTGTTGTTGGTTTTTTGTTTTTGTTTTTGGTTTTTCGAGACAGGGTTTTTCTGTGTAGCCCTGGCTGTCCTGGATCTCACTCTGTAGACCAGGCTGGCCTCGAACTCAGAAATCCGCCTGCCTCTGCCTTCCAAGTGCGAAATTATGTTTGTTAGATTCTTTTTTGTTGTTTGTTTGTTTTGTTTTTGTTTTGTTTTTCAAGACAGGGTTTCTCTGTGTAGTCCTGGCTGTCCTGGAACTCACTCTGTAGACCAGGGTGGCCTCAAACTCAGAAATCCGCCTGCCTCTGCCTCCCAAATGCTGGGATTACAGGCGTGCGCCACCACGCCTGGCTGATTTGGGATTTTTGTTTTGGTTTGGTTTGGTTTGGTTTGGTTTAGTTTTCGTTTTTCTTTTCTTTCTTTCATTTTCTTCCTTTTTTTTCTTTTTTCTTTTTTTTTTTTTTTGTTGTTGTTGTTGTTATTGTTTTTGGTTTTTTGGTTTTTGGGATTTGTTTTTTTCGAGACAGGGCTTCTCTGTATAGCCCTGGCTGTCCTGGAACTCACTCTGTAGACCAGGCTGGCCTCGAACTCAGAAATCCTCCTGCCTCTGCCTCCCAGAGTGCTGGGATTACAGGCATGCGCCACCACTGTCCGGCTGGTTTTCGTTTTTCAAGACAGGGTCTCTGTGCAGCCTTGGCTGACCTGAAACTCACTCTGTAGACCAGGCTGACCTCAAACACAGAGAGCATCTGCCTCTACCTCCTGAGTTATGAGAATAAAGACAGGTGTTGTCACTGCCCAAGGAAATCTATGTTTTTATGAGTACTGCTATAGTGCATTTGTCATACTCTTCTGTGTAATCTTGCAAGTGTCAGCAAGCTCTTAATGTAGCTTTTGAGGGATTTGTTTTGTTTTGTTTTTATTTTTACTTATTTTTCTGGTACCCCGAATAAAACTGAGGGCCTTTACAAGCAAGGTAAGAGTTCTACTGCCGAGTCATACCCCAGCTCTGATGTTGCTGCTTTTATTTTTGTGTGTATTTGTGTAGACATACACCTGTGGAGGTCAGAGAACAACTTCCAGAAACTGGCTCTCTTCTTCCACACCTGGGTCCTGGAGCTTGGACTCGGCCATGAGAGGAGATGCAGCCACCTGTGGACGCTGAGTCGGCTTGCCTGCTCTGTGTGGAGGTCTAAATAGTCATGCTTTCTCCTCCCTCTTCCCCCTCTTTCCACCATCTCTCACTTCCTCCATGTTGTCGTTCTCTTCTTTTAGATGTTTAAAAATACTTTAAAAAGACTTGACAATTTCATATATATATATACACTATGGATGTTGGTCATATTGGATGTTTTATTTGGAGACTGGATATGAGATTTGTCAGTGAACATTACTGATAGGGCATGGTTTCTGAGCACGGAGGAAGCCCTCACAAGTACACGGCCTACCCCTTGTCTGGAGGACCACACGTAGAGACATAGCCAACCCCCCAGCCATTGGGAATGAACTGCTTCTCAGCTACCATGTTTCCAACAACAAAAGCCCTACCTGTTTGAGATGTGGATCTTCTGACAGCCAGGGACCTTGAACTTGGTCCTCAAACTCATGTTCCCTCTTCTGCAGCTTGGTGTTCATGGACTTGGCGCTTGGACAACAGGAACCTGGCCACTGTGCTCTGGGGGTTCTCATGGACACCCCGTTTCTTCCTGGAGCCTGTCATCCTCAGGCCAGCATCTTGATGTTGATGATGGGAAAGGGTGGAGCCTCACCTGAATAAGAAAGCCATCCCCCGACAACTATACCTAGTCATTGTCACAGACAGAGCCTCCAGGGTTTCAGAGGAGAAGCACTCATCTTCATCTGACACCACGTGGCTGCAGAGTGGTTTCTTGTCAACTTAATGCAAGTTAGAGTTATCTGGGAAGCAGACCCTCAGATGAGAACATACCTATATCAGATTGCCTGTAGGCAAGTCTCCGGAGGCATTTTCTTGATTAATGATTGGTATGGGAGAGCCCAGCCTACCATGGGCAGTGCCAACTGGGTAGGTAGTCCTGGACGGTATAAGAAAGTTTGATAAGCCAGCCATGGGAGTAAGCCTGCAAGCAGCACTCTTTGACGGTTTTGGTTTCAATTCCTGTCTCCATGTTCCTACCCTGAGTTCATGTCCTGACTTCCTTCCATGATGGAGTATGACCTGTGAGTTGTAAAGTGAAATAAACTCTTTCATCCCCGAATTAGTTCTGGTTCATCATAGCAATAGAAACCTAAGTGGGTTGGACACTGGGCTACATCCAGATATTCTCACAAAAGGGTATGTGATAAGGTTTTGTTGGCTGACCGTGGTGCTTGAACCTGAACCCAGGGTCTAGTACCTGTAGTACTCCACCACTTAGCTCATCCCTAGGCTCGTTCTTTCTTTCCTTCTTTCCTTCTTTCTTTCTTTCTTTCTTTCTTTCTTTCTTTCCTTTCTTTCTTCCTTCCTTCCTTCCTTCCTTCCTTCCTTCCTTCCTTCCTTCCTTCCTTTCTTTCTCTCTTTCTTCCTTTCTTTCTTCCTTTCTTCCTTTCTTTCTTCTTTTGGGTGTGTGAGCGTATGTTCTGAAGCCAGAGGCCCATGCCCAGTGTCTTCCTCTCTCTCTCTCCACCTGTTGTGTGTGTGTGGTGTGTGTATGTAATATATATGCATGCATATGTGCACATGTGTATCTTTCTTAGTTAGAGTTTTTACTGCTGTGAACAGACACCGTGACCAAGGCAAGTCCTATAAAGGTCAACACTTAATTGGGGCTGGCTTACAGGGTCAGAGTTTCAGTCCAGCATCATCAAAGAGGGAACATGGCAGCTTCCAGGCAGGCATGGTGCAGGAGGAGCTGAGGGTTCTACATCTTCATCTGAGGCTGCTAGCAGAAGACTGGCTCCCAGACAGCTAGGACAAGGGTCTTTTTTTTTTTTTCTTCGAGACAGGGTTTCTCTGTGTAGTCCTGGCTGTCCTGGAACTCACTCTGTAGACCAGGCTGGCCTCGAACTCAGAAATCCGCCTGCCTCTGCCTCCCAAGTGCTGGGATTACAGGCGTGCGCCACCACGCCCGGCTTTAGGACAAGGGTCTTAAGGCCACATCCACAAGGCCATACCTACTCCAACAAGGCCACACTTCCCAACAGTGCCACTCCCTGGGCCAAGCTTATACAAACCATCACCGTACCTATATGTGTAGAGATCTGAGCTTGAGGAGCTTGAGATGGGAAGTGTGTATGTGTGTGTGTAATACATATGTATGCATGTGTGCACATGTGTACCTATGTGTGTAAAGATCTGAGCTTGAGATGGGAAGTCCTTCTTAATCAATCTCCACCTGATTCACTAAGATAGGGACAATCAATCAAACCCAAGGCTTGCCGATCTGGGCTGGTCTAGCCAACCAGCTTGCTCCAGGGATGCCCTGTCTTCTGAGCACTGGAATCACAGGAGGGCTGCCGTGTGTCCTGGAATTTCCATGGGTTTTGGGAAGCTGACCTCCTAACACACACACACACACACACACACACACACACACACACACGGCAAGTGCTTTACCCACCAGCCACCTCCCCGGGCTGCTCCGCTTTACACTCTGCATCAGGGTCTCTCTCTGGGACTCTAAAGAGAACTGATTTGGTTGGTCAGCAAGTCCCAGAGGTCCCCCTGGCTGTCTTTACAGTGCTGGCATACAGGCACGTACCATGCCACCAGCACCTGCTTCTGCGGCTTCTGGGAGATAGCGCTTACACTGCTCCAGCCAAGCCTTCTCCCCAACACCTTTGTCTCTGTATCTCTGTGTGTGTCTCTCTACTCCCCCACAGCTTTCCAACTCTTGAACCCAAGAAATCTTCTTCCTTAGCCTCCCAAGGATGGAGACTTTAGGTATGCATCACCCCCAGTCATCCATTGTTTACAGGGAACTATACAATTATGTGGCCATTTTACACACACACACATACACACACACACACTGTCAACTCTTCCAATCACTTGCTCAACAATTTTTGTTTATTGTGTGATTCCTGTACATTATGTACATTAGGCCCTGTTTAGGATAAACTAGTAAACAACAAAAATCCATGCCTCTGTAAAAGCTATATATTATCTCATGGATGCTGGTGACATTTCTGAGTCTCTGTTGTTCAAACAGCTACTTTCTAGTTCTTTAAAGTGTAAGAGGAAGGCTGACCGGATGGCTAAGTGAGTAAAGGTTCTTGCCACCAAGCCTGATGACCTGAGCTTGTTCCCCAGGACCCACATAGTGGAAAGAAAGAACTGAATGCACAAGGAACTAATTCTCTTAAGTTGTCCTCTGACCTCCAAATGCACACACACACACACACACACACACAAGGAAATGGAAAAAATGTGCCGTCTTTAAAAGCCTTTATGTAGAGTATGTGTTTAGTGAAATGCTATTGAGTTAAACGTGGTTTCATTTTAATCTATGGACTTCATCAACCACATCCAACCTTGACCTGGAATGATTTGCATTCCAAGTAGGGCTGCCAGATTTAGCAAATAAAAACACAGGTGTCAACTTAGACCTCAGATAGTGAGACTTTTTAATATGACTGCCCCACTTATGTCAAGTAGTCAACATACTTAGCTTTTCTTGCAAGCCTGCCCCTAGGTCTTGCAATGTCTTCCCACATTTTCAGTTGTTGTACCTGGGGGCAGGGTGCTAAGCAGAGGACCTAATCTTGAACCCACATTGGGTGGCTCACAACTACCTATAACTCCAGCCTCAAAGAGATCTGACACCCTACCCTCTTCCTTCCTACCTCTGCAGCACCTGCACATACACACACACACACACACACACACACACACACACACACAGTACATACGTGATACACATAAATAAAAATCTTTCAGGGGCTGGAGATGGCTCAGTAGTTAAGAAGATTCACTACATGTTCAAGTCTGGATGTCCCTCACACTTGAACTAGCCATATTTAAGTGTTTCTATGAAGCACCATTTTTTTTTGAAGCTGGTGCCTGTGAATTGTGGTATTGACTTAGGGAAACTGAAATGGTTAGTCACAGGGAAGAGGGGACTGAGGGGCGGCCATCTGTTTGCATGGGATTGCTCTGCGTCTCCGAGTCCTCCTGCTGTTCTCACACTTGGGAGATGGGAACGTGAAGGTCAGGAGTTCAAGGTTAGCCTCTGCTATCAAGCGAAGTTTGAGGCCGGCCTTGGCTCCCTGTCTCAAAGCAAAGCAAAGCAAAAAGAGTTTATCGGAGATGCAGGTGGTGTGGCTTACGTTTTCCCTGGCATGCTAAGCCCTGGGTCAGGTCGCCCTCAACACTGCTAAGTAAACCATCAAGTAAAAGTATTTTGTTTGTCTTACTTTCATTTCTGTTACTGTGATTAAAAGACAAACAAAACCAAAAGCTGAATGTTAATATACAGGCTTTCCTCGGGCCTGCCCTCGGGGACCTAGCACCTTGCAACCCGTGTGTGCGGCAAATTAAATGACCCACCGGACACTCGGTAGCTCTGTCTGTCTGTTCCCGGTGTCCCCTCTATCTGCTCTCTGCGGTGCCTCCTACTCCTTCTCTCTCCGCCCCTCTCATTGCCCTCACGGCTCTGCTCCCATCTGTCTGCCTGTCTATGTATTCACTCATCTGCCTCTATCTCTATCCCTCTCCCAGACCCTCACTGCTCTTCATTCTCCCAGTAGACCTCTTTTATACCAGATCTGTTGCATGGTATTTCCCAGGAGCACACCTCGGCACAGGGTCACCAAACCTGGGACCCCTCACCCTATTGTATTTCATAACATGTGCTTCCGGGACTGGGATAGGCTCTCCTGGTGCTTGAGCTCCTCTTTGTGGGTCTAAGCCACACAGGGACTCTATTTCCAGCCTCCCCCGCCACCTGCGACAGATAGCCTCAGCATCCCATCCACCAGCGACAGTTCACCCTTTGGTCTGTGTAAACATTTCCCCGAGTCCCCGGAAGTATGTCCTGCGTCCCTCTGGTACTCTTGGAGGCGGAGGTAACCCCAGCCTAGGTCGTTAAGGCTATGCTGGCCCTCTTCACCAGACCCTGTCCTATCGCCCGCCCTCGGAGCTGCAACCTTGCAGTTTCCTTAGACCCTGCTAGCCTGCTGCGCCCCTTCCCGCCCTCCTCTACCACCTTCACGTTGGAGCTGCTGGTCAGTCCCACAGCTCCTCTAAGCCCTCGTGGCTTTCGCAGCTCTGTTCCTCGAGCCTTTCGTTCAGATGAGGCCCTTCTGCTAGAGCTCTGCTTTCTTCCTCGCCTCCGGGAAAGCCCCGGTACTAGGTACTAGGTGCTGAGTCTCTCTTCTCTCTGGCTTCTGGCTTAGCCAGGCTAAACCTCTTTTCCATATATATACATATATATGCATATATATATATATATATATATATATATATATATGGCTTGCATATATATGCATATGGCTTGCAACCTGCCATGCGATTTCACCATCCTAAGATGACCACGTGGTATAAAGCGACCCTTGTAAACCTCTTAGTTTTAATAAACTGTTGATTATTTTATCCCCTTTCAGACGAAGAAAACAAGTCTCAAATATTTTAAATTGGTTTGGATTTTTGTGATGATAGAAATTTAAAGTTATATTTGCTACAACATACAGTATATGTGACCGAACCCTGATTTAAAATATTTTCTGTATGAAAATATTTCCAGGGTTATAAAGGCCTATTCAGATTACACAAAAGTTAATTTAGGATGTACTCCGTCACTGTGTACTTGTTTCTGACTGGTCTTAGATATTTGAATAAATGCTGTTTCTATTTCCTGCTGCCAGCTGCTTGGGCTCTGAATCCACCTCCAGGCTTTCTGGCCACAGGATTTAATATAATAGGATTCAAATATTATTTAAATATGAATAATATTAAAATTGTTTTACACTGTTTACTTTATTGCTGGCTCTGGAATGGGTTATTGCTTACCCCTTTTCAGACTCAGGTGTGTTCTTAAAGTCCGGCGTCAAAAACAGGATCATTGACATAAATTATTGGATATGGTGAAAAATCTGTAACGTCTATGACAAAAGGTTAACTTAAAACTCCTAACTCGGGGTTAGTAACTGAAAGTCTGTGCCTAGACAGTCTTAGACCATACGGCGTGATTCCGTTCTGGGACATAAGGCACTCAGGATGGTTGGCATCTTTGCCTGGGAAGTCTGGCTTCACCACCATCGTGAGAAAGGGCAACAACACATGGGATGGGGCTGACCAGGGACATGGGTCTCTAAAGATACTTTTAAAATGGGATAAGACTTTTGTATGGGGGGCTGGAGAGATGGCTCAGCGGTTAAGAGCACTGATTGTTCTTCCAGAGGTCCTGAGTTCAAATCCCAGCAACCACATGGAGGCTCACAACCATCTGTAATGGCATCTGGTACCCTCTTCTGGTGTGTCTGAAGACAGTGACAGTGTACTCATGTAAATAAAATCAATAAATCTTAAAAAAAAAAGACTTTTGTATGATTCCTGTCCTGTCAAAAATCAGGTTTACTAAAGGTCGAGTTTAAAACAGTGCTGGTTTAACAAGAGGCTAAAACTACCTCCTTGCAAGCACATGCCTTGTCAACCTTGGTAGTAACATGATAGCCAAGCAACAGTTACCCACTTGGTATTAATTTTAGAGACATTACATTGTTTACACTGTTAGAACTTGGTTTCGCCTCTTAAAAATTATGGTTATGGTCTATGTTCACTATTTATTTACTTATTTATTTATTTATTTATTTGTTGTTGTTGTTGGGTTATTTTGTTTTTTTTGTGACAGGGTTTCTCTGTGTAGCCCTGGCTGTCCTGGAACTCACTCTATAGACCAGGCTGGCCTCAAACTCAGAAATACGCCTGCCTCTGCCTTCCAAGTGCTGGGATCTCAGGCATGCACCACCAGTACCCGGATATGTTTACTCTTTAAAAAGCATATTATTTTATAATTGCAAAAACAATTGAGAGATTTTAAATTTCTTTTAAATATTTTTGGAAGTTTATAACAAGTTTAAAAATCACTAGTTGAAAGGTGTTTAATCTTGCTTTTGCTAATGTTATTAAGCTATAGTCTTTCTTATAAACTAAATCATACAGGAAACTGTTATGTTCTATAATGATATACCATATAAAGTTCCCAGTCTCTGTGGACTATATTTATGGATTAAAAGGTTTTGTTTTCATGCTGAGAAGGTTCTAATTTAAAATTGTTATTTTAAAATCTAAACCTAGTAGATGTGATATAAAATCCTAGTCTTATGAAAGTTACTAAATATTGTAAACTGTTAGGGATAATTGAGAAAGTTGGTAGTCATTCACCTTGTAAATGATCAAATCTTTTAATGCATTCAGAAACATATTTGTAGTTATGATAAGTACTAATGTAATTAATTACAAGATTAAGCTTTATTTAGCTGTACATGTTTTCAACATTAAGCAGAAAGTAAGTAACTAGAAACAAGCAGTTCGTCTATTTAAATATTCTTTAGATAGATAGGAGGTCCCCAAACACTTCAGAGAGCTGCAGAATATGGCATATAAAATGTTTAATAAAAAAGCTTTCCGTGATAGACATGCCAGCTCCTAACAGCACCCCAATCTCTCTCTTTTTTAATTTATTTATTCATTATATGTAAATACACTGTAGCTATCTTCAGATACACCAGAAGAGGTGTATCCGATCTCATTATGGATGGTTGTGAGCCACCACGTGGTTGCTGGGATTTGAACTCAGGACCTTTGGAAGAGCAGTCGGTGCTCTTAATCGCTGAGCCATCTCTCCAGCCCCCTAATCTCTTCCAGAGAAGATCAGCACAGAAGAACCTCCACCTGAAGCTATTACATGTAGAAAAGCTGGCCACTGGGCTATAAACTACCCTTTACCTCAACTGCTGACAGCAGGCTGTCCAGACTGGACAAGCAGGACATTGGGAAGTTGGCTGCCTTATTCTGCCTAGACAAATCCCCCAGACAATTCCTGTTCCACAGAAAAGTCTGTCAGATCTTCTGGGCCTGGCACCTGAAGATGGATGCCCCACCAACCACAGAGGAACCTTGGGTGACTGTGTAGGTACTGGTAAGTCTGTGTCACTTTTATAGATTCAGAAGCAGCTCGGTCTGCACTTCCTGCTTACTCAAATGAAATTTATCCTTCTCAGGTCTCTGGCGAATTTGAAGACTGAGCTATTGAACAACTTATCAGCTTAATAGCAGCAACCAAGGTTTCAAACACTTTCTCAAATATCGTCATATATAAAAATCAGTCACCAGGCCTTACTCTCCGAGAGCTGCTACTTCCAGATCTAGACACGGTTTACTTCATTATCAGATGCAGAAAACAGGTTCCAAAGCAATCTCTTACTATTCCTTTATCGAAAGGAACTCGATTTAATAATGACTGCCCCCAGTAACTGACCACCTGTGTCTCGTGGTAAATGATTGGGTAGGAAAAAAGGGCCAAGTGTATATAAGGTCTGAGGATTCAGAAGCTGAAGTTGTGAGGACGTAAAGTGTCTCAGGGTCTAAGAAGGTGTTTTTAAGGTTGGTAAAGCCAAGTTACGAAGGGTGGAGACATGAAAGCCCAAATGGTGAAAGAAAGTGACTGAAGGTGTATAAAAGGAGTTAAAAATGCTTCCGATTTCTTTCTTTCTTTCTTTCTTTCTTTCTTTCTTTCTTTCTTTCTTTTTTGTTTTGTTTTTTTGTTTTTTGTTTTTTTTTTTTCAAGACAGGGTATCTCTGTGTAGTCCCGGCTGTCCTGGAACTCACTCTGTAGACCAGGCTGGCCTCGAACTCAGAAATCCACCTGCCTCTGCCTCCCAAGTGCTGGGATTACAGGCGTGTGCCACCATGCCCGGCCAGATTTCTTTCCCTTGCTATGCTACTGTTATATTAAGACTTCAAAGACCCAAGTTTTAACATTAGTCAATGGAGTTCTAATAAATTATTACCCTAACTCTGGTAAAGCCTTTTGTCTTAGTTAGGATTTTACTGCTGTGAACAGACACCATGACCAAGGCAACTGTTATAAGGACAACATTTAATTGGGGCTGGCTCACACATTCAGTTCATCATCATCAAGGTGGGAGCACAGCAGCATCCAGGCAGATGTGGAGCAGGAGGAGCTGGGGGTTCTTGTTCTTGTTCGGAAGGCAAACAGAGGAAGACTGACTTCCAGGCAGCTAGGATGAGGGTTGTAAAGTCCACAGCGATACACCTACTCCAACAAAGCCACACCTCTAATAGTGCCACTTCCTGGAGCAAGCATATACAAACTATCAAAGTCTTCTACTATACACTCCACTATCATAGTCACAAATTCAAGATTTTAAATTGCCTTTGGCTGTTTTTTAAGTCTAGTGTTTAAAAGTGTTCCTCATTGTTCTAGATCTATATACACCATGTGTTCTGGAGAGAGGGAAGAAGCCCTTGTGATGGTCTGTATATGCTTGGCTCAAGGAGTGCAGTATTAGAACGTGTGACCTTGTTGGAGTAGGTGTGTCATTTTGGGTGTGGGTTTTAAGATACTTATCCTAACAGCCTGGAATCAAGTATTCTGCTAGCAGTCTTCAGATGAAGATGTACAACTCTAACCTCTGCCTGGACACTGCCATGCTCCCACCTTGATGGTAATGGACTGACCCTCTGAACCTGTAAGCCAGCCCCAATTAAATGCTGTCCTTTATAAGACTTGCCTTGGTCACAGCAATAAAACCCTAACTAAGACATCTTTCTTTCACAGTCTGTAATCATATTGAAAATCAAGATCAGGTCAGCTTTTGCCTCTTCTGCTCCATGGAAGGTTTCTGTCTTCCCTGAGTTCCTCCTTTAAGAGTGTTCATGTTTAAAAAAAAAAAAAAAAAAAAAAAAGAGTGTTCATGTTTTCGACCCAAAATCATTTCCCATGCCTCTACTGTGACACAGAAGTGTGAGTCTGCTTCCTTTTTGTTGTTTTGTTTTGTTTTGTTTTGTTTTGTTTTGTTTTTTCGAGACAGGGTTTTTCTGTGTAGCCCTGGCTGTCCTGGAACTCACTCTGTAGACCAGGCTGGCCTCGAACTCGGAAATCTGCCTGCCTCTGCCTCCCAAGTGCTGGGATTACAGGCATGTGCCACCAGGCCCGGCTCCTTTTCTTACAATATTAGTTTCAGGACAGATTACAAACACTGGTAATGTTTAAAATGTATCTCTTTTTGTAAACTTAAAAAGATTCTTGTGGCTGGGCGGTGGTGGGGCATGCCTGTGATCACAGCACTCTGGGAGGCAGAGGCAGGTGGATTTCTGAGTTTGAGGCCAGCCTGGTCTACAGAGTGAGTTCCAAGACAGCCAAGGTTATACAGAGAAACCCTGTCTCGAAAAAACCAAAAATCCAAAAACCAAACCAAAAAAAAAAAAAAAAAAAAAGATTCTTGTGGGTTGGAGAGATGACTCAGTGGTTAAGAACACTGACTGCTCAAGTCTCAGCAACCACATGGTGGCTCTCAACCATCTGTAATGGGACCTGATGCCCTCTTGTGGTGTGTCTGTCTGAAGACAGCGTCAGTGTACTCACATATACAAAATAAATAAATCTTTAAAAATAGTAAAAGATTTTGTAAGCTCCAGAAAATCAACTTGAATCCACCTCTCATGGGGCAAATGGACTCCAGAAAAGTACCCCTATCAGTGAATAACCTAAGGCTCTTGTATCGGCTATTCCTGGTTTTGGAACTCCCCGCCCCTAACTTCCAAGACCACGGACCTAAAAGTTCCAAACGTACACCTACAGAATATTTTCTCGCTAACCTAGTTAACATTAACTTCTGCCCTATATATATAGCACATACATACATCTGTTCCATTAGCCCAGGTGTTTCCTCAAGATCTACATCCAGGACAGCCCCTAAGCAGCTAGCCCCAGGTACTCTGGTCCAGTCTCACAGACTGCTTCAGCAGGGCTCGAACTCTCCTAGCCCCAGAAGGTCCCACAGAGCCTACACAGCAGCGAAACAGCCAGCTCTCTCAAGACTTGGCCAGCATCCCAATTTTTTTTTTGGGGGGGGGTCCCTAAAGATGCCATTATCCTCAGACAGCAGGAAGCAGTCTAAAGAACACAACACCCTGATTTTCATCTCACCACTCCTTCCTAGTTGTTGTTGTTGTTGTTGTTGTTGTTGTTGTTCTTCTTCTTCTTCTTCTTCTTCGTCGTCGTCGTCGTCGTCGTCGTCGTCGTCCTTCTTCTTCTTCTTCTTCTTCTTCTTCTTCTTCTTCTTCTTCTTCTTCTTCGTCTTCGAACAAAAAGGAAAGAATGTTAGTACACAGGCATTCTGCTGGCCTGCCCTCGGGGACCTAGCAATTGTTTACAACCTGATCTGCTCCTGCCAGGTGTGACAGGTATGTGCTGCATAGAAGAGGACTGTATCTGTCTGTTCCCAGTGCCCCCCATCTGTTCTCTGTGGGTGCCCCCTCTTCTCTCTCTGCCCCGTCTCATTGCCCTAATGGCTCGGCTCCCATCTGTCTGCCTGTCTACATGTCCACGCGCCTGCCTCTATCTCTTCCCAGACCCTCTTCCTTTCCCCAGTAAACCTCTTGTGCCTCAGGTCTGTTGCATGGTGTAATTTCCCAGGGGCACACCTTAGTATGGGTCCACCAAATGTAACAACCTTGCCGCATTCTATTTCATAACTTTGATGCAACAACTAAAATTGTTAGAGTGGCTGGAAAAATGGCTCAGTGCATAGCACTGGCTGCTCCTGCAGAGGACCCAGGTCCAGTTCCCATGTGGTACTTTACAACCATCTCTAACAACAGGCCCAGGGGATCCTTTTCTGCACTCAAGGGCACTGCCTTCGTGTAGTGCACAGACACACATGAAAGCAAAATACCACATACATAATAAAACTTAATAAAAAAAAATTAGGGATCAGAGAATTGGCTAAGTGATTAAGAGCACTGTTGTTCTTGCAAAGGACCAGCACCCACATGGAGGTTCACCACACATGTGATAAAAGAACAGATGCATATGCAGGCAAAACACTCATATACACTAAATAATAAATTAAAAATCTTTAAGTGAGGGGCTAGAGAGATGGCACAGTGGTTAAGAGCACCGGCTGCTCTTCCAGAGGTCCTGAGTTCAAGTCCCACAACCACATGGTGGCTTACAACCATCTCTAATGGGATCTGATGCACTCACTCTTCTGGTGTGTCTGAAGATAGCTACAGTGTACTCATATAAATAAAATAAATAAATCTTTTTTTAAAAAAAATCTTTAAGTGAAAAGTGAATTATTCAGCATACAATTCCAGGTTCCAGTCCATTATTTTGGGAAGTCAAGGTAGGAGAAATGTGAAGTACCTGGTCATAGTCGGTCAACAAAGAGAGAAAAGGTTGCATCTGTGCTTGGTGCTTGGCTCTTTCTCTGCTCCTGTACACTCTAGGGCTTTGTCTTACTCAGGGTTTCATTGCTGTGAAGAGACACCATGGCCAAGGCAACTCTTACAAAGGACAACATTTGATTGGGGCTGGCTTACAGCTTAAGAGGTTTGGTCCATTATCATCACGGCAGGAAGCATCGCAGCCTGCGGACATGGTGCTGGAGGAGCCAAGAGTTGTACGTTTTGACCAAAAGGCAGCCAGGAGAAGACTCTCTTCCACAGGCAGCTAGGAGGAGGGTACTTTTTGCACTGGGTAGAGCCTGAACATAGGACGCCTCAGACCCCACCACCAGGTGACACACTTCCTTTAATAAAGCCACACCACTTCTAACAAGGTCACACCTCCTAATAGTGCCACTTCCCATGAGCTGAGCAAATTCAATGCACAACAGGCCCATAACCAGAGAGCGGGGCTGCTCATTTTCAGGCTGGGTCTTCCCAAATTAATCAAGGCAATCAGGAGCCTGTTACAGACACACCCACAGGCTAGCCTTATAGACAAGCGCTCCTTGTGACTCACATGATTCTAGATTGTGTCACGTTGACAATTAAACCATCACCACTTCCTGGATCTTCTCCTCGCAGAGTTAGTCAGAGGTGAACAGCAGCACCTGGTACCAATGAGAAACGATGACAACAGACTCAACAACTCTAAGTCTGCTCACTTGGGTCCTTTAACACTAACTGGTTCTCAAACTTCACTGCCTATGAGGACCACCCGAAGGGTTTTCTGGAGCCCATCACCATAGTCTATGTTCCAAAAAAAGATCCAGCATCCAAATTGAGAATTTGGATTTCTTTTCCTTTCTTTCTTTCTTTCCCTCGAGACAGGGTTTCTCTGTGTAGCCTTGGCTGTCCTGGAACTCACTCTGTAGACCAGGCTGGCCTCGAACTCAGAGATCCGCCTGCCTCTGCCTCCCGAGTGCTGGGATTAAAGGCGTGCGCCACCACCGCCCGGCTCTGGCTCAACTTTCCTAATGCTACAACTCTTTAATACAGTTGGTCATGTTTGGTGACCCCAACCATAAAATTATTTCGTTTCTATTTCATAGCTGTAATTTTACTACTGTTATAAATCCTAATGTAGCTGAGAGCAACCTTGAACTTGTAATCCTCCTGCTTCCTCCCATCTCTGCCTTCTAGATGTTGAGGTTTAGACGTGTGTTCCGTGCCAAGCAGTGGTGGCGTGCGTTTAAGAAACCCCGTCTCAGGGTGGGGGGGGGGGGAAGGAAAGTTGAGAACCACTGTCCTACAGGTTACTGAGGGAGGCCCATAGCAGAGTTTACATATATAATCTAAAAAATGGAAACATGGACCAGTAAGATGGTTCAGTGAGTGACACATTTGCAGAACAAATTTGACTACCTGAGTCTGATTCCTGGAATCCACATAAAGGTAGCATGTCGGTAGTAAGTGTGAAGAACATGCCATCTCAGGAGGTTTTCTGTCATAGCTGGCTGTAAGTGTCAACTTGACACATAGCCAGTCCTGTGCAAAACATGACCAAGAAGCAAGTTGGGGAGGAAAGGGTTTATTCAGCTTACACTTCCACGTTGCTGTTCATCACCAAAGGAAGTCAGGACAGGAACTCACACAGGGCAGGAACTCACAGCAGGAGCTGATGCAGAGGCCATGGAGGGATGTTACTTACTGGCTTGCTTCCCCTGGCTTGCTCAGCTTGCTTCCTTATAGAACCCAAGACTACCAGCCCAGGGATGGTGTCATCCACAATGGGCCCTCCCACCCTTGATCACTAATTGAGAAAATGCCTTACAGCTGGATCTCATGGAGGCATTTCCTCAAGGGAGGCTCCTTTCTCTGTGATAACTCCAGCTTGTGTCAAGTTGACACGCAAAGCCAGCCAGTACAGTCACCTAAGGAGAGAGTCTCAATCAAGATATTGCCTAGGTCATATTGGCCTCTGGGCATGTCTGTGTGTCTTGGGGAGGGGGCACTATCTTGATTGCTAACTGTCGTAGGAGAAACGGCCACTGGGGGGCAGCACCATTCCCGGAGCAGGTGGCCCTAGGCTGTGTAAAAAAAAAAAAAAAAAACTAGGTCAGCAGGAGCCAGCACATGAGGCAGAAAGCCGTGGGGTTTTTTTTTGTTTTTGTTTTTGTTTTGTTTTGTTTTGTTTTCCCTTGAGAGGACACAGAGACAGAGAGAGAACTGTATATATATATGATATGCCGGTGTGAATAAATGCCAGGTGTGAGTTAACATGACCATGGACACCAGAAGACAGCTTGGAGCTGGAGTTACAGGTGATTGTGAGCTGCCTGATGTAGTATCGTGTGGGACATGACACGGATCCTTTGGAAGGAAATGCTCTCAGCTGCTGAGCCATCTCTCCAGCCTCTTCCATGGTTCATGCTCTTGAACTTCTTTCAATCATGGGTTGTAACCTGTAAGATGAAGCAAACCGTTTCCTCGCCTACGCTACTTTTAGTAGGGGTGTTTTATCACGGCAACAGAGAGCAAATCAGGACCCTTTCCTGGAGTACCTCCTACCTGTACAGATGTGGAGGCTTGGCGTGGCTAAGCTGACTGGCCATCGCCTTCCCAGGCAGGCTTCTGGCTTCCCAGGAAGTCCCTCTCTCTCCTGCCCCCGTCCTTCTAGCTGGAGATAAATCTATGGTGTATGATGAATGGTGAGCCTGACTTCTGCCCCTGGGCTACAACCCAGCTCAGATTTATGATTTCATTAGACAATCCTCTCAAAAATTAGGTATTTTTGTAAGTTATTTCATTTCCCATACCAGTAACTATTCTCAAACTTATTTTCTAAAGCCAGGGTGACCAAATCAAATATCGAGTGTATTAGATTCTTATTTGCCAAATTTGTCAACTACCTCTATATGCCACCCTTGAGACACCGCCATCCTTTTTTTTTTTTTTTTTTTTCTTTTCTTTTTGATTTTTTGAGACAGGGTCTCTCTACAGAGCCCTGGCTGTCCTAGAACTCACTCTGTAGACCAGGTTGGCCTTGAACTCAGAGACCCACCTGCCTCTGCCTCTTAAGTGCTGGGATTACAGGTGAGCACCATCATTGCCTGGGGATCACCTCCATTCTTTGCTTCTTCACTGCCTTCTCTCTTTTTTTTTTTTTTTTTTTTTTTGGTTTTTCGAGACAGGGTTTTTCTGTGTAGTCCTGGCTGTCCTGGAACTCACTGTGTAGACCAGGCTGGCCTTGAACTCAGAAATCCGCCTGCCTCTGCCTTCCAAGTGCTGGGATTACAGGAATGCGCCACCACGCCCGGCCTGCCTTCTCTTTTTAATCTTACTGTTTTTTAGAGGACACAGCTCCTTCAGTATAATTGGTATGTGGAAATATCATTTAGATTACCTAAAGATTCTATTAATTCAGTCACTGAAGGCCTTTTCTATCTTATCTTTCAACGTTTGGGGTATGAAAGTAATGAGAGTTCCCTATTCCAATGTTCAAGCTTTTTCCAAGATTGAAACAGTCTGTCCCACAGGGAGTCCCTTTAAGCAGGAAGGTAAACAATTCAAAGTGGCTTCGGAAAGTCCCTGAAACTTAATAGATTCACTAGGTCCCTCCCTGCCTGAGTAAGCGAAAAAAGCTGAGAGTCTCTCTCAGGAGTTGAGCTTCAGAGAAGAATCTCTGGCAAGACAAGCTTCAAAGAAGACTCTGAGACCAGATCAGCCTCCTGAAAGAAGCAGAAACCAGCAGAGTTCAGATTGTGTGAGCTGTCCCCATGCTTGGGAGGGCTTTGGTGATGGCGTTTTCTTTGAGTCATTTCTGCTTCTGTAAGTTACTGCTCCCCTCATATTCCTGTAAGTAACCCCAATAAAACTCATTGGTCACCAAGTTTGGTGGTGTCCATACTTTGATTTGTGGTGGGCTACCAGTCTGGGGTGAATAAACACGTGTGTTATTTCTCCCCAGGAAATGTTTCGTCACACAGCACTGGTAAAATCCATGAAGTCTGTGTTTTCCTCATCCTCTTTAATCTGCTTGAATCAAACTGAGCTTGATCCAGACCAGGCTCATCTCTCTCTACCAATAAGTCGCTGAGAGAAGAAATTTAAGTCCCAAACACAACCACTCAGACTTTTTCAACCATTGGCCTTCATGTGATGGCACTGGAGACCTAGAAGAGCTGATGACATAATTATATTCTGGGTCCAACGGCCTGAGAAGCAGGAGACCCGACGGGATGAGGCCAGCCTAAGTCCAAATCTAAAGACAGAAAGCCAGGTGTAGTCATTGGAGGCTGCGATCCAGCTGTGGGAGGCTGGCTGAGGGGCTCCAAGCTCAAAGTAGTTCTGAGCTAAGAGTGCATCAAGGGCATGCTAGTGAGGTCCTGCCTCAGAATAAAGAGTAAAATCGGGGAGCTGGTTCTGTAGTTCAGTCAGGCCGTGCTCCCTCAGCCCTCGTGAACACCTTGGCTTGATCCCACCACCACAGAAAACAGGCCCAGTGGCACACGTCTGTAATTCCAATACTTAGGCAGTGGAGGAAGAAGGGTCGGGGATTCAAGGTCATTCTCAGCAACAATAGCGGATTTATGATCAGCTTGGGCTACAAGAGAACCAGTCCCAGAAGCAAAACAAGGACTGGAGGAATGACTTGGTGGTTAAGGTACACATTCCTCTTACAGAGGACTCAGGTTTGATTCCCAGAACACACATTGGGCAACTTACAAATGCCTGGAACTCTAGCTTCAGGGAGCCAATGCTTGTCTGATTGTCTGTCCTTGGGTACAGACACAGACACAAAGACACACACATGAATAACAAAACTTAAAAAAAAAAAACAAAACCAAACACAAAAATCTCAAACAATAATCGTAGGACAGAAATGAACAAACAAAACAAGAAGTTTGGTCATTTCAAAGTTACCATCCTGCTGGGCAGGACAGCTGTGGTGGCTTGAATGAAAAATGGCCCCCATAGACTCATAAGAAGTGGCACTATTAGAGGTGTGGTCTTGTTGGAGCAGGTATGCCTTTCATGGAGGAAGCGTGTCACTGGGGGCTGGGTTTGAGGTTTCCGATGCTCAAGCCACGCCAGTGTCCCTCTCTCTTCCTACTGTCTTTGGATCCAGATGTAGAACTCTCCAGCACCATGCATGTCTGCTGCGTGCCGCCATGCTTCCTTCCCACCAGGATAGTAATAAACCTCTGAACTGCAAGCCAGCTCTCATTGTCTTCCTATAAGAATCGCTGTGGTATCTCTTCACAGCAATAAAAACCTTAAATAAGAAAGTAGTATTCTCTCTAATCCCAATGTTTGTGTGGTGGAGGACCCGGAAGTCAGGCTAGCTTAGGCTGCACAGTGAGGTCATGTCTCAGAAAACAGTAAAGAAACAAACAGATATATTATTTTTGGAAGGCAGACATGGAGAACCATGGAAAAAATAACTATTAATGTCAGGTTCCTTTTTTGTGTGTATGCGTAAGAATTAAGGCCGGAAGCGGCCCCGTGACCAGGCCAGCTGATTTTTGTAGTGCATCAGTTGATGTTGTTCATTTTGGTTTTGATGCTGAGGATGGAGCAGCAGGGTCCCCTTCACGGGGAGCAGCTGTTCTACGGCTGAGCTCACCTGCAGCTGACGTTAAACCAGTCTGTTCCGGGGATTTGGTTGGCAATTCTCCCTTTATTGATTTCTTGGAGTGTCAGATAGCTTAGTTTCAGTTTCATGACCTGGAACTTTGGCATGGTAACCTTATCTTTATTGATGTTCCCTAAGGGTGCCTGGGGGTGCCTTTATAACTAGTGTTATAGGTTGTAGGTCCTAAATGTATTGATAGAAATTACTTTTTCGTTAAAAAAAGAAAATCACAGTCTGAGGCTTGAGAGGTGACTCAGTGGTTAAAAGTCACTACTGGCCGGGCGTGGTGGCGCACGCCTGTAATCGCAGCACTTGGGAGGTAGAGGCAGGCGGATTTCTGAGTTGGAGGCCAGCCTGGTCTACAGAGTGAGTTCCAGGACAGCCAGGACTACACAGAAAAACCCTGTCTCGAAAAACAAAAAACAAAACAACAACAACAAAAAAGTCACTACTCTTGCAGACCAAAGTTCATTCGCAGACCCCAGGTCAGGCAGCTCACAACCGCCTGTCATTTCAGCTCCACTCCACAGAATGTGACACCGGCCATCACACGTACCTCACAGGTACGTGTGTGCACACCCACACGCAGGCTACCGTCATACATATAATTAAAACTTGTTTGTTTTTTTTTTTTTTAAAAAGATTTATTTACTATTATGTAAGTACACTGTAGCTGTCTTCAGACACCAGAAGAGGGCGTCAGATCTCTTTGCGGATGGTTGTGAGCCACCATGTGGTTGCTGGGATTTGAACTCAGGACCTTCAGAAGAGCAGTTGGTGTTCTTAACCGCTGAGCCATCTCCCCAGCCCTAAAACTAATTTTAATCTAAAAAAAACCGACTGTGGTATCAACATTATAGAGCCGAGGTATTCATGCCACTGTTGCACAAGCGGACACACCTTGCCGGGCCAGCTGTCACTGTAGCTCTCAGGAGCCAATCCCCTCATGACAAAAAGAGGGTTTCAAGTTGAAGGTTGCAGCCAGAGTTGTTCTTTTTAGCATCTGAAAATGCCACCTATGGCGGGCTACAAAAACAAAACAAAACAAAAAAAAACTGATGAAACTGGAACTTTCATTTTATACACACACACACACACACACACACACACACACACACACACACACACACACTATTTAGAGCATTATGATCAAGACTGAGCTGGAGAAATGGCTCCGTGAGGATCCAAGTTCGGTTTACAGCACCCATGGAAGGAGTTCACAACCCCCTGTTACCCCAGCTCTAGACGCCCTCTTCTGGAGTTCTTAGGCATTACATGGGTCCTCATAACAGGAAGGAAAAACTCTCCATGGCCTCTGCATCAACTCCTGCCTCTGAGCCCGGCTTGAGTTCCTGTCCTGACTTCCTCCAATGGTGCACTGCATCTGGAAGTATAGGCCAAATAAGCCCTTTCCTCCCCAATTTACTTTTTGTTCATGGTGTTTTGTTGCACCAGTGGAAACCATATTTAAGACAGCTGCAGACACATCAGCATCAGGCAGTGTAGACTCTTAGACCTCTGTTAATGTTGGGGGTACATGCTACATGTCTGTGGTGAGGCATGCTGGGATTCACATGTGCATTATGGATGTTTGGCTTTTTGTTGTTGCTGTTGTTTAAATAAAGTCTCAAATTCTCAGACTCAACTCCAACTCAATGTGTAGCCCAACTCAAGTTCCAGATTCTCCTGCTTTCACCTCCTCCCCTCAATGCTGGGATTATAGGTTTGTGCCTCCACTCAATTTACATAAGGCCAGGCAGATACAGGCTTACTAAGTAGAGCACCTATTTAGCCCGTGCGAGGCCCCGAGTTCAACAAAAGCTCAGGCAGATTAAGAATGTTTGGCAAAGCTGGGCCGTGGTGCCCACACTTTTTATCCCAGCACTCAGGAGACAGCGATAGACAAATCTCTTGAGTTCAAGGCCAGTCTGTTCTACAGAGTTCCAGGATATCCAGGGCTACACAGAGAAACTCTGTCTCAAGAAAAGACCAAAACAAAATAAAAATTAATGGCAGAATATGCAATAGAGAAGGGGTGAAGCTATTCCTTCCTTCCTTTCTTTCTTCCTCCTTCCTTCCTTCCTTCCTTCCTTCCTTCCTTCCTTTCTTTCTTTCTTTCTTTCTTTCTTCCTTCTTTCCTTCCTTCCTTCCTTCCTTCCTTCCTTCCTTCCTTCCTTTCTTTCTCCTTTCTCCTCCTCCTCCTTCTGTTAGACTTTTTATTGTTTTTGTTTTTGTTTTTTTTTTTAAATTGAAGGTCCCTTACTAGTCCTGCTTCCATGAGTGGCCAAGGTCAGGGAAAGAGCAGGGCACCCAGCTGGTGCAGGGAGGGTCAGTTCCACATTTCACTTACACACAGAACTAAACAGACAAGCACAGAGGCACTATTGTGGTTAGGAATTGGGAGCGTGGGATGGGGAGGGTGCCTAGGACAGGACTTGGTCTGCTTCAACCCATGAGGAATCAGAAGATCAAAAGCATCTAGGAAGGCCAGAGCCAAGGCACTGCCCCTTAGTTTCTCTGCCAGGGTGCAGCGATCCTTGACCTCCTCGTAGCAGGGAGCTTGTAAGTCATGCTTGATTCCTGTCGGCTTCTTTTTTTTTTTTGGTTTTTTGAGACAGGGTTTCTCTTGTGTAGCCCTGGCTGTCCTGGAACTCACTTTGTAGACCAGGCTGGCCTCGAACTCAGAAATCCGCCTGCCTCTGCCTCCCAAGTGCTGGGATTACAGGCATGCGCCGCCACCGCCCGGCTCTGTCGGCTTCTTCTTGATGGCATCCTTGGAGCTGGCACAGATCATTTTGCTCTTAAGGGGTGCATTCTTGGGGGCCCAGAAGATGAACACCGGGTCCTCCTTCTTGCTCTCCTTGGTCTCATAGGTTGCATCACTGGGAGCACAGCGACAGTCCTCATCTGGCAGCATCTTGACAAAGGCGGTGTAGGGGTCGTCCACCGCCTGCCCCACATCTCCTACCGGGATCTCCTCGCCCTCCTCCGGCATGATGTTCTTGTCCTCACTCAGGCAGAAGAGCACTGCCTTCTTGCATTTCTTCACTTCTGGCGTTGAAGACTTGCGAACCTTCATGTCATTGAACACCTTGATCATCAGAGACAGCCACACCAGAGGCCATGTTTCCAGAAACGGAAGGGAGACAGAAAGAGCTACTGAAGACTTGAGCTACCGCAGCTGCTGCCGGGACTGACTGAACCGAAGCTATTCATTTCTTATGACCTCCACTCACAGAGGATTTGAGAAGGGAGATATATAGATGACACATTCATTCTATGACCTTTTACAGACAGATTTATTTATTATATATGTATGTGTATATATTTACATATGTATGTGTGTATTTATTTATTTATTAATTTAGTGTGTGTGTGTGTGTGTGTGTGTGTGTGTGTGTGTGTGAATGCCTGAATGTGTATATGTACCTTGGGCATGCCAGGTGCCCACGAAGCCAGAGGAGGAGTTTGGGCTCTCTAAAATTAGAGTTACAGTCAGTTATAAGCTGCCATGTGGGGGCTAGGAACCAAACCCCAGACTTCTATTGCAGTAATATTTTGAGAATTCTAGCATTTTGGTTTCTGTAAGTTTATTTAAACACACACACACACACACACACACACACACACACAGAGAGAGAGAGAGAGAGAGAGAGAGAGAGAGAGAGAGAGAGAGATATTAAGAATGTGCTGAATTACTCCCAGGTGTTAGGGATGTGAGGGTCCTCTGGACTGGCCATAGCAGCTAACTGTGATTTTTGCCTTGTGCTCTAGCAGAGCTGTGGTTTTGCCATTTTATGTGTTGGCTTATCATTTCTGTGATTGTTTGACTTTGGAATTCTGGGAACTTTGCAGAGGGTATATAAAAGCGAGGGCCTTATGAGAGAGGGTCAGGGGGTTGTTGGTGATTTAGGGAGGTTGGTTGTGGTTCGTTGGTAGCCCATGGTCAACAGAGAAACAAAAATAAAAAAATTAATTCAGGAATCTCTTTCCCCTCTATCCTTGTTTCTCTCCTATCTAGTGTTAGGGGTTGAAAAGTGGGGGTGGGGGGCGGGAATTAAGAGTGGGAATTAAGAACCTACAAAGTAGCAAAGACCAGCAGTACTCTACAAGTTCAGAATGTGCTCTTAATTACTCAGCCATCTCTCTCACCCTGCAGATGGTGATTCTAAACTATTCAGCCTTCTAAAGATATCAGCACTCTTCTTAAAGCATGTAATGATTTAGTGTATATAAAAAAATGTAATTACCCCAAGCCCAGGCAAGCCCAGCATGTCAGGTTGCAACAGTCTTCGTTCAAACTAAGGTAGAAATGAAGATTTCCAGAACCCATGGGTGCTGTCCAGCAATGACCTTTCTACCACCCATACAAGATCAAAATGCAATTTTCTGAAGTCTTACAAGAGAGCTATATGAGAAGCGGACAGTGAGATGCCAGTGTGGGACTCTGAAAGGTCCTGGTGAGCTCTGCATAGACAGTTTTAATAACCAGGGGAGTATAAATAGGGTGCTTAAGTGCTTAGAGGGAAGTATTTTTCTATTAAATTTAATGTGGGGTGCTGAAGAGATGACTCAGTGGTTAAAAGCACTGGTTTGCTCTTCCAGAGGACCAGAGTTCAAATCCCAGCACCCATAAGGTGGCTTATAATAATTCTAGTTCCAGGGAATCCAACACCTTGTGGGCTCCTCAGACTCTGGGCATGCACACAGTACACAGACATACATGCATGCAAATACCCATGCACATACAATAAAAAAAATCTTTAAAAATGTTGATATGGGGATAGGGGTATGGCCCAGTTGAAAGAGCCCTTGCTTAGGGTGCCTGAAATCCTAGGTTCCGTACCCCAGTACCTCACCAGTCGCTGATAATGGATACCTATAATCCAAGTACGCTGAAGTGGAGGTTGGAGGATCAGGAGTTCAAGGTTATCCCCAGCTACATAGTGAATTCAGTGCCAGATGGGCATGCATGAGAGAGTGTCTCAAATAATTAAGACGTCATGTAGACAGGTCGTGCTGCACATCTTTAACCCCAGGGAGGTAGAGACAGTCAGATCTCTGAGTTTGAGGCCAGCCTGGTCTACAGAGTTCGCTTGAGGCCAACCAGGCTACACTGTGAGATACTACCTCAAAACAAACAAACAGACCCTCAAAATGAAACAAAAATCTTGGGAATATCATCTAATCTCTTGTAAAAAAAATGATAATGATGATATAAAATTAGAACCAAGGCCCAGGGAAATGGCTTGGTGGCTGAAGCTCTTGTCACACACATGTGAAGTGTGAACTCTGGAAGTTCAGATCCCAGAACTCACATAAAAGATGGGCAAGTGTGGGAGCCACCTATAATCCCATTACTCAGGAGGCAGAGGCAGGGGTCCCCAGAGAAAGCTGACTAACTAGAGGAGCTGGAATTGGGGAGCTTAGAGTTCAGCAAGAGACTCTGCCTCAACAAAAAAAGGGAGAGTGATGGGAAGACAATTTCTTTTTTTTTTTTTTATATACAGGATAGAAATATTTTACTGTAGCATAAATATCACGTTGTTAGGAGGGAAGACAATTTCAATTCGGGGTTTCCATAGACAAGTGAACACATATACTGCACCCCCAGACATGTGCAGACACGTGTGCATGTGCACCCACGTGCGCGTGCGCACACAGAGAGAGAGAGAGAGAGAGAGAGAGAGAGAGAGAGAGAGGAAGAGAGAGAGAGAGAGAGAGAGAGAGAGAGAGAGAGAGAATAAGACCTGGACTTTAGAGAAAAAAATCCTCAAATTTTGGATTTTTAATAGATCATATTTGTTTAGAGGTATTACTGCATATGTTGACTCTCAATGGATGCCACGGTGTGGGGGAGGGGGTGGGGATCAATCATCCCATTCTGTCCTTAATGAAGGGCAGAGATGTGTGTTAAAGCTAAAAAAAAAAAAAAAAAAAAAAAAAAAATGGCCTTTAAGATTTTGGAAGTAAGGCAGCCAAACCTGAAGGAGAAAGAAAAGAATGAACTGTTCCATGGAGTTGTGGAGCCTCACACTAGGACGTTGGACAGTAGCTCTGGAAAAGCAAGTGCTTAGCATGAGACCCTGGGTTCAGTCTTCAATGCTGTCATCTTACTGTACTCCTGAAACTCCGCCCACCCCGGATTCTGGGGGCTGATTAGGAATGTCAGTTCTCAACAGCCCAGACTTTTGTTTGGGAGTCAAGATCAAAGCTGCTGAGGCCACACATTTATCTGTCCTGGAAAAAAACAAAATTGACATAGCTACTACACATTGCTCAGCCGGGGGGCGATGGGCCGTTAGTTATTTCACGGTTGTGCACTCATTACAGAGCAGAATTGACATAAACCATGATGCCTGTTGTGAGGGGCTTGAAGTGAAACCACCACGTTAGACCATTCTGTGGGAAGAAAGAAAAGTTTACTGTGGAAACAAACTGCCAGTTTGCCTCCCAGAGAGCGACACAGCGGCTTGTCAGGAAAGCAAATGGGTTGTATGTGGTAGTCTTCCGGATCGCGGGCTTTGAGCTGACACACGCTGTTTGGATTAACTGGGAATTTGATGTCCTTGCCTGAGGTACTTCACCGGTCCTGGTAATCAGAAAAAAGCACCTTGCGAGATTCCTAAGGAATGCTGGATTGAGGCTTCTGTTACCAAATAATAGTCCTTCTGTTGACCCAGCCCAAGTTTCTGTTTGGGAAATTGTCACCAGCACTACCTACCATTTGTGAGCCCCACTTTGAACCTCAAAGCCTTGATTTCCCTAAACTCTGTAATCATCATTAAGTATGTAGTTCAGACCACCGGCATGTTGGAGCAGACTGTTGGTGGAGGTGCTATACGAGCAGTCGGGTGAGGAAGATTCCAGAGCCTGACTCCAAGACTAGTCTTGCGTAGGTGGGCACTGCAGCTGTGCGCTCTTGCACAACGGGACAAGCTATCATGAAGCAAAGTTACTGAGTTTACCAAGCTTTCTGACATTGTCGGATTGGAAAGGGACAGTGCCCAACCCTGTCATGGTTGTATAATTCTCAAGAGCAAGAGAGTCACACTTAAGTGTTGTTATAAAGGTTATTAGTAATCCTGTGGTTTTCTAAGGGTCTCTTTTAAAAACATTTATTTATTTCAGTTTTGCCTGAAAGAGTGTTTTTCCTGCATGCATGCCTGTGTATCAGTTGTCTGCAGTGGAGGCCCGAAGAGGCCATTGGATTCTTTGGAACTTGAGTTATAGACAGTTATGAGCCACTACATGGGAGCTGTGAACCAAACCCAGGACCTCTGGAAGAACAGCCAGTGCTTTTAACCACTGAGCCCTCTTTCAAACCCAAGGATTATTTATTTACAGGGTTTATCCCTGGCTGTTCTAGAACTTTCTATGTAGACTAGGTTGACTGGCCTCAGACTCACACAGATGTTCCTGCCTCTGCCTATGAGTAATTGGATTAAAGGCATACACCACCATACCCAGCTCAGGTTATTCAGGTTATATTCTTCCTTCCTTCCTTCCTTCCTTCCTTCCTTCCTTCCTTCCTTCCTTCCTTCTTTCAGATTTATTTATTTATTTATTTGTTTATCTATTTATTTATTTTATGTATGCGTGCTCTATATGCATGTAAACCTATGTGCCAGAAGAGGGCATCAGATCACATTGCAGATGGTTGTGAGCCACCAGGTGGTTGCTGGGAATTGAACTCAGGACCTCTGGAAGAACAACCAATGGTCTTAACCACTGAGCCATCTTTCCAGCCTTGGGTTATATTCTTAAAGAATATAATTTACTGGGCTGGAGAGATGGCTCAGGAGGTTAAGAGCACTGACTGTTCTTCCGGAGGTCCTGAGTTCAAATCCCCGCAACCACATGGTGGCTCACAGCCATCTGTAATGGGATCTGATGCCCCCTTTTAATGTGTCTGAAGACAGCTACAGTGTATTCACATAAACAAAACAAAAAAATAAATATTTAAAAAAAAAGAATATAATTTACAAGTTTCAAAGAGCAAGTAAATCTTAAAATTAAATAAAACTTAAAAATTAAGTAAATGCATATGAAGTAGCTTACTTATTTTCTTAAAGAATTTCCTTTTGTAAACAATGGGGACTGGCCAGTGAGATAACTCAGTGGATAAGGCATTTGCCACCAAGGATGACCTGAGTTCAATACTCAGAACCACATAGTGAAAGGAGGGAACTAACTCCATCAGCTTGTCCTCTGATCTTGACATTGCAAATATATGCACGCGCGTGTGCGTGCGCGCGCGCACACACACACACACACATATACACACGCTAAAACAAATGTAAACTCTTAATAATGAGATGATCAAGATTACAATATATAGCACTCATGTATGAAAATATCATGGGCTGGAGAGATGGCTCAGCGGTTAAGAGCACTGACTTCTCTTCCAAAGGTCCTGAGTTCAAATCCCAGCAACCACATGGTGGCTCACAACCACCTGTAATGAGATCTGATGCTCTCTTCTGGGGTATCTGAAGAAAGCTACAGTGTACTTACATATAAATAAATAAATAAATAAATAAATAAATCTCTTTAAAAAAAGAAAATATCATGAATATGTATAATTTAATGCATACTAATGAAAATATATAATGAAGTTCTGAATGGATTTCTCAGCAGTTGAGAGTACTTGGTACTTCTGCAGAGGACCTGGGTCTGATTCTCAGCACCCACTTGGCATCTCACAACCTTATGTAACTCTAGCCCTAGGGGATCTGATGACCTCCTCTGACCTCCTCAGACACCAGGCACGGGTGTGGTGCACTGATGTGCATTAGAGAAAGAATATTTATACACATAAAATGTAATAAACCTAAAAAACGACCAAAGGTAAGATGTGAGCATCTGGGACTTGACATTGTAGCCGTCACAGTATCATGTACATAGAAGTGTGTTGCAATTTTATAAAATGTAAATGTGAGGACAAGTATACCTCACTTAGAGAATTGACAAATGGCTTTGTGTAGCTGAAGAAAAGTTTCCTCTTGTAAATGAGACTGTAAGGTGTTATACAAGCTACAGTGTTTAGGCCTGGGAAGGAGAGAGCAAGGAATGCTAATATGGTAAAGATTACAGACATGGTGGTCCTGAGTAGACACTGAGTAAAAGAAGGATTGTTTTAAACATCCTTCTTTGCTATGCCTAAGAAAACCATATCAGGGTTGGTGAGATAGCTCGGCATGGTAGCAGGAGAAAACTGACTCTCTCAGTTGCCCTTTGACCACACACACACACACACACACACACACACACACACACACACATATCATGGTAAACTCTCACCCAACATATTCACAAATAAGTATGTATTATAATTTTTAAAAATCCACTCCTTATCTCTATAGGCAATTTTGGCTTTATCAGTTGTGTCGAAGTTTCCTGTCTCTCTCTGAATTGGCAAGAAAAGCCAACTAGGCCCCAGAGTAGGAGATGGCTTTTACTTTGAATGTCCTGTTAACCTTCCATGTCTTTCTGTCCTGCTTCAGATACATACATACATACATATCTGCCACAGTAGTTCCAATAAGATTCTGTGAGACAATGTTCTCCAGACTGAGACAGGAAGTGTCTCTTGGAGCCCTCGGAGCACCCCTAATTAGAAGCCAAAGTCTCATTGGCAATTTGC